>CM052649.1:184148108-184190217 GCA_028533165.1 Leontopithecus rosalia
GGAAGGAAGAAAAAAAGAGCAGAAGGAAGGAAGGAAGGAAAAAAGAGTGGAAAAAGGAAGGAAAGAAAAAGAAAGAGAGAAGGAAGAAAGGAAAGAAAGAACAAATGGGAGAAAGAAAGTATTTCCTAATGATTTCCTAACATTCTAACTTCCAACTCAAAGATGTGTTTTTCTCTGCCATTTTATATATCTTATTTTATTGCATTTAGTAAAAATTTCAAGTTAGTAAATTTAGTAACATTAACCAATCTTCTTCTTGGTTAAAGTTATTCCTAGGTATACTGTAATATTTGTTACTTTTAGAAATAGATTTATCTACATTGTACATGTCTACTTGCTCAAGCCTGGGCATCCTCACTGAGCGACAGCCGTATTTCCTGACTTATTTTCTTATCACCCTAGAAACACTTGCTTCATTCACACTGTCTCAGAGGTCACCAGTGCCTTTCATTGCCACACCAAATGGCTCTTTTCAGGCTTGATTTTTCTGTGACATTCATTGATAGAGATTCTCTTCTCTTTGACTATAAATAGACAACAATATATAATATGTTCAACACCTCTTCTCCTATTAGAAGTGTCCTTATGGATATTTAATTTGCTTTCTTAAAGTGAAACATTCAGTTTGTAATAGATGGCCCCAAGTTGGTTCTCCAGATCTACCGTCTATTCATCCATCTACCTGACACCTCCATGTGTCAGGCACTGGTGGTGACCACATCTCTGCCATTAAGAAGGGCACCTAAACATAGGACCACAGGAGAAGTCTTCCAATCATGATAGGTAGTATATTAGTCCCTTGTCACACTGCTGATAAAGACATTCTCAAGACTGGGTAATTTATAAAGAAAAAGAGGCTTGCTGGACTCACAGTTCCACATGGCTGGGGAAGCCTCACAATCATGGCAGAAGGTGAAAGGCACATCTTACATGGTGGCAGACAAGAGAGAATTGGAGCCAAATGAAAAGGGGAAACCCCTTATAAAACCACCACTCTTGTGAGTCTTATTCACTACCATGAGAACAGTGTGGGAGAAACCACCTCCATGATTCAGTTATCTCCCATGGGATCTCTCCCACACATGTGGGAATTATGGGAGCTACAATTCAAAATGAGATTTCAGAGGGGACATAGCCAAACCATATCAAGTAGGATGCCATATTTGTGAGGATACAGGTATAGCATCCAGACTTTCCTTTCTGGCAGGAGACAGGTGGCACACTCAGAAGGGGCAATTAAAGAGAGGTTACCGAAATATTTACAAAGATTGTGAAAAGATAAGGGAAACCAACAAGGAATGACAAGGGTTTATGAATGACCCCAGGGCTAGCAACAGAGGGGGAAGCAATTGTCACCGTAAAGTCTGCAGAGGCAAGAGGAGCAAGTGATTAATGGAATGCAAGGATAGCTATAACCCTATGAGAGATATGCCTAATAGCAATGGATTTGAGGATATTGTAGCCTCTACCAAACCCCAGCCCAGTAAGGAAAGAGATGGGAAAATCAGTACGCCTCTCTCTCTTTCCATCCATCAGGAAGTGTCCTTAAGTTGCCTCCTATTGGTTCATCCCAACCTAAAGCCAGGAAGCAGGTGAACCTATAGGTTCACCTAAAGTCCCTATGGGTCTTTCTCCTGGGGAATGCAACTGGGAGAAAAAGGATGGAGAGTAGCTTTGGAGAGATGCATGAAGGACATCTGACATAGTTGCAATAGGATGATTGATCTCAATCTGTCCTTCCTCCCTTTATCTTCAAGTTCTTGCCTAATAGTGCCACTTGGCTTTACTATCGCTAGCTATTAGGTACAAAAGTTATTTGTCTTTGCCATTATTTTTTAGTGGCAAAAACTACTATCAGTTTTGCACTGACCTAATAAAATAACTCAGGAGGAAAAGAAAGGAATGATTAATTCTTGCAGCCACCTTATTCTCTTCCCACTTTCTCTCTGCGGCTACTTCTCCCCCTTTGACTTTGTGACGTCTCTGCCCGCAAGTTCAGTTTCAGGCTGCAAAGGTTGGAAATGGTTCTGACCAATGAGCAAGGGGCACTTGCAGAAAAGAAGGTTTCCTGGGTACACGAAGTCATCCCAACTTGCTCCAGCGTCAACCTTTCCTGGCTAAGTGAAGACCAACTTGAGGTTGGCCAGTGGACTTGAACTTTTATCTGTCTTTGCCAACAGTTCCTGGGGCCTGCAAAATAAGCACAGTGTTTTTTGTTGTTGTGGGTTTTTTTTTTTTTGCTACTTTGTTGAACCTTTGTGGCAGATTAAATTGGTGGGGAAAATGGAAGCACAAGGACCATAAAATAAATAATTCACAGGTGTCACATCACACTGTGAGGAATGACTTTTTGGAGGCTGTTACGTGAATGCCTTTCATCATGGGAGTAATGATGCCACAGAAGGAGAAAGAAAATCTCATTGGGACCGTCATTCCCTGTCTCCTTGGTAGATATGCATGCATGCTTGGTCTTAATTTCTATGCCATTTTATTTAAAAAATTCTCCTTCTGGCCCCTCTGACTGCATTGGAAAGGCTGCCCAGGGCGGTGTGCTAGGTAAACACAGCTGAAATGCATTTTAGCTCTAAGACGAAATTTAATGACTTGGATTGGAAGCTATCTATTTAGACTGAACAAAAGAAATGCTGTATCATCAAGTGAAGAAAAAGACAAGCCAACTAAACCACACAGATGAAGTCAGAGGAAGAATCAGAATTTTTTCTATGGGAGCTGCCAAGTTAAGTCAAAGGTCAAGAATTCTGTCCCATTCTGATAGAGTCTTTTGCCTTGACCCTTTGGGGAGTGTGTGGCTTGTGAGGAGAAGTTAGCAAGTACCGGGGAAGGTAAAGGGAAAATCTGTTTGGCCAGGTGTAGTGGTTCACACCTGTAATCCCAGCATTTTGGGAGGCCAGGGTGGGAGGATCACTTGAGGCCAGGAGTCTGAGAGCAGCCTGTGCAACACAGCAAGACCCCATTTCTGCAAATTTTTTTTAAAAAATTATCTAGGTTGGTGTCATGCACCTGCAATTCCAGGTATTTGGGAGGCTGAGGCAGGAGGATTGTTTGAACCCAGGAGTTCAAAGCTTCAGTGAGGATGCCGTGATCACACCACTGCACACTAGCCAAGGTGACAGAGTGAGGCCATCCCGTAAAAGAAAAAGTTCCTACTTTCCTTTCCTGCATTCTCAGACTCAGTATCCTCATTTTTTTTTTTGAGATGGAGACTTGCTCTGTAGCCCAGGCTGGAGTGCAATGGCCCAATCTCAGCTCACTGCAACCTCTGCTTCCCAGGTCCCAGTTCAAGCAATTCTCCTGCCTCAGCCTCCTGAGTAGCTGGCATTACAGGCACGCGCCACCATGCCCAGCTAATTTTTGTATTTTTAGTAGAGATGGGGTTTCACTATGTTGGCCAGACTGGTCTTGAACTCCTGACCTCGTGATCCACCCGCCTGGGCCTTCCAAAGTGCTGGGATTACAGGCATGAGCCATTGTGCCTGGCCAGTGTCCTCATTTGTGAAACAGAGGTTGTAATAATACCTTCCCCCTGAGCTGGTCAGGAGGTTAGATGGAACAACAGTAGAATGAATGTGAAACATTTAGCTGAGTGCCAACCACACAGTGGGTACCCAATAAATGGTCACTGTCATTACTGTTGTTCCTGGGGTCAGTCCTTGTGCCGTTATCAGCCATGCTTCAGAGCTTGTTACTTTCCTTCTTTATGTGTCACTTCTAGATGAAAAGCTGAACTCAAGGGACCTAGGGCTGCAGATGGACTTTTGTGGGCTGAGACGCTTTTGCCTAGATGGGCTCCTTCTTCCATATAAAATATTAAAAATTAGATTTTATGACTGTGTTTCCATTATTGTCTTGAGTACTCTTTGAAGAGCTTGTAATCTTCAATGGCAATTCTCTGACCTCTGGAGACCGCGTAAATTTAGATAAACGCATGTGTAGTCCCAAGTCCTGGGTTGGGATGTTTTCACCCCAACTCTGAGCACACCCAGAGGCCATCTTCTTGTTTGTCTTATTATGCTGTTCCTTGGATTTGCAAAAAAAAAAAAAAAAAATTCCAGTCTTTCAGGTGCCTAAACTTTTGCAGATATTTCAGTTTCAATGATATTTCTCAAGAGAACCCCAAATCTCATATCCTGTGCACACTTGAGCTCTGAAGCTGCAGCAACCCGTCCTATCCCTCTCTCTGAGAGCAGACATAGACTCAACTCTGATTTTACCTTACCTCTAGGAGTTTCCCTTTCATTCTTGCAAGATCAGCTATATATTTTAAATATTTTAAAATTGTTTTATTGAGCATTGTAGGGATTTTGCTAGAAATTTTTCATGTTGGGTAGCCTTTCCTCTTGCTGTGAATAGAATTGTCTATCATAAGTGGTTTTTTCTTAACAACTGTATTGAGGGTTTTTTTTCTGTTGTTGTTGAGACAAAGTCTCGCTTTGTTGCCAGGGTGGAGTGCAGTGACACAATCTTGGCTCACTGCAACCTCTGCCTCCTGGGTTCAAACAATTCTCCTGCCTCAGCCTCCCGAGTAGCTGGGATTACAGGTGCGTGCCACCACACCGGGCTAATTTTTGTGTTTTTAGTAGAGATGGGGTTTCGCAGTGTTGGCCAGGATGGTCTCAAATTCCTGACCTCAAGCAGCAAGTAATCTGGCCCCTCGGCCTCCTCAAGTGCTGGGATTACAGGCCTGAGACACTGCACCCAGCCATATTGAGATATTTTATAGAGCTCATATCATTCATCTATTTAAAAGTGTACAGTTTAGTGGTTATTTAGCATCTCCACCCATCACCATGATCTAATGCTGTAACATTCCCATTACTCCAGGAAGAGGCCCTATCCATATTAACAGTCACTCTCCATTTTCTCCCCGAGTCCCCCCTTCCCTAAGCAACCACGGATCTACATTCGGGTTCCACAGATTCAACTTTTCTGTACATTTCACATAAATAGAATCACTACGTGGTCTTTTGTGACTAGCTCCCTTTACTTGGTATAACATTTCCAAGTCCAGGTTCACTCACGTCGTAGCTTGGCTTACTACTTTATTCTTCTGTGTTGCCCAATATCCCATTGGTCAATGTAATGTGCTGTATTTTGTTTTTATATACCATATTTTGGGAGATACTATATTTTGTTTTTCCATTTATCAGCTGATGGACATTTTAGCGCAGAAGAATAATGCAGCTGTGGACATTTGTCCACAAGTTTTTGTGGGGATGAATGTTTCCATTTTTCTTGGGTTTATACCTAGGAGTGGAATTGCTGGGCCGTATGGTTACTATATTTAGCATTTTTGTTTTTGAGACAAAGTGTTGCTCTGTCACCCAGGCTGGAGTGCAGTGGTGGGATCTTGGCTCACCGCAATCTGTCTCCTGGGTTCCAGTGATTCTCCTGCCTCAGTCTCTCGAATAGTTGGGATTATAGGTGCCCACCACCACACCCAGCTAATTTTTGTATTTTTAGTAGAGACAGGGTTTTACTATGTTGGCCAGGCTGGTCTCTAACTCCTGACCTCAGGTGATCCGCCTACCTTGGCCTCCCAAAGTGCTGGGATTGCAGGTGTGAGCCACTGCGCCCAGCCTATATTTAGCATTTTGAAGAAAAGCTCAACTTTTCCAAAGTGACAGCTAGTGTACATTACCACTAGTAACGCTGCATCACAAGTGATTTTAAAACCAATCACAGGTGTTTGTACTCAACACGTGAAGAGTCCTTGTAGAGTTCTGAGGACAGTTCAGGGCATGCCATTGGAATACTTGTTACACATTGGTGTGGATCAGATTCAAGATGAGGGAGCAGGTAGAAAGTGCTGGAGTACCCTACTTATCCGCTGATAGGGTCTCTATGGAGATGACGTCTGCAAGAAA
Source organism: Leontopithecus rosalia (assembly GCA_028533165.1). Taxonomy (NCBI): domain Eukaryota; kingdom Metazoa; phylum Chordata; class Mammalia; order Primates; family Cebidae; genus Leontopithecus; species Leontopithecus rosalia. The sequence goes on from CM052649.1 coordinate 184,153,994, forward strand.
AGATGTCGGGACTCCTGAAGTGCGTATTGGACAGAGGAAATGATTCTCAGGCAGAAAAATGATGCTCATCTGACAGGCGCTCACTCAACCTTTGCTTTCGATCTTGATATTACAGAAAATAAACTTCTGTTTTCAGAGCAGCAGGAGAGAGAATACAAGCTTTGCCACTAGGTGATGGAGAACCATCTCATGACCGGAGCAGATTTCTTGGCTCTTAACTTGCTTAGGGGATGTCTTCGTGGAAAGTGTGGATTCTTCTGGGTGCCTCGGGCTGCCCAGGCTATGAAAGCCAAGAGCCAAGGAGGCTGGTCCGTCTTCTTTCTCAGTGGCAGCAACAAAATGCTGGATATTGGTTATCCATCATTTAAATGGATCAAGAGTGTGTGTGTGTGTGTCTGTGTGTACGCGCTGAGTTAGCTGGAACATTTGAAATGGCAGAAAGCAATGAAGACCCTTAACAACAAAAGTTTTCTAGCTAAGTAGTAAAGCCTCCCATAACTCCAGGATTTAAAAATTGCCCATCAAGCTGTTTATCCTATAATGGAATAATAGATTTAAAGCTGCCACCATCCTGGGAGCTTGCAATTGCTCAGTGAGGCTTGATGCAGAGGCCTCCAACTCTACTTGGCACGGTTATTACCCTTGTGGGTTTTTTTCTTTTCCTCTGTGATTTATTCTCAGACATTTTGTATTTCCTGTCGCCATTTAGATAAAATTTAAATAAAACCATTAGAGAAAGAGCTGTGTCAGAATGTTGGACCCTTTAAACTCAGGATAAAAATCAGTCTGTATGTCGCTTTCTGTTCAAATGAGGCAAAAGCACCTGCAGTTTGGCAGTGATCTGTGACTTGCTGCCTTTATTCCACTCCCTCACGCTCTAGTTCCTCCTAGCAACAGGGAAACAGGCATGAATAATGACCCCGGTTCTGTCTCATGTCCTGTGTCCTCTCTGGTCCCCATTTCTCATCCTGGGAGAGACCCCCGTCTCATCCCAGTTCCCAAAAGGTGAGAGAGGATTGCTTTGTTTTTGAGACAGAGTCTTGCTATGCTGCTCAGGCTGGAGTGCAGTGGTACGATCTTGGCTCACTGCAACCTCCTTCTGCTGGGTTCAGGAGATCCTCCTGCCTCAGCCTCCCAAGTAGCTGGGGACTACAGGCGTGTGCCACAGCGCCCAGCTAATTTTTGTATTTTTTGGTCGAGGCGGAGGGAGAGGATTCTGATTGGTAACCAGATTTTAACCTCAGAACTCTGTGGCCTTGACCTTCCTCTCAATAGAAATGTTTTCAGGGCCTATACCTGGGTTGGATAAATTGAGGACATCAATTTTTTCTTTGACAGGTAATGTTAAAATGTCTATTGAAGCTATAGTGGAGATTGAGTGATACATCCTGGTATGGTGGTTTTCTAATAATTCTTTTTTCTCCCTCTTTTTCTAGGGTTATCAAAATCCCTTGGGCTCATCGAAGGTTATGGTGGGCGGGGCAAAGGGGGCCTTCCGGCTACTCTTTCCCCCGCTGAGGAAGAGAAGGCCAAGGGCCCCCATGAGAAATATGGCTACAATTCCTACCTCAGTGAAAAAATTTCACTGGACCGTTCCATTCCGGATTATCGTCCCACCAAGTAAGTTCTGGTTCAGTCATTCGGGGACAGTGATGGGTCGTAAGAGTGGGTGTAGACCCGAAGTCTGTGACATTTTTCATTGTTATTTGTAGCTCTTAGGGGAGTTTTTATTTTCATTTCCTCATCAGTAAATAAACTTTAGTACTCCTGTTGCTTATGAAAGATTAGATAAACAAAAAAGTTAAGTTGTTGTAAAAGTATTCCAGAAACATATAGAAAGGGCCTCATTACAAAAAGCTTTATATTGTATTTTATTTATTATTATTTTTTAATGTTTCTTTTCTGGTCAGGGGAACATACAGGTTTGTGATAAAGTGAATTGCATGCCACAGGGGTTCGGTATACAGATGATTTAATCACCCAAATAATAAGCATAGTACCTGACAGGTAGTTTCTTGATTCTCACCCTCTTCCCTCCCTCCACCTTCAAGTAGGCCCCATGTCTTCATTCCCCTCTTCGTGTCCATGTGTACTTAGCGTTCAGCTCCGACCTGTAAGTGAGGACTGTGGTATTTGGTTTTCTGTTCCTGAGTTCGTTTGCTTAGGATAATGGCCTCTAACTCCATCCATGTTGCTGCAAAGGACACGATGTGATTCCTTTTTATGGCTGCATAGTATTCCATGGTGTATATGTGCCACATTTCCTTTATCTGGTCTACTGTTGATGGGCATTTATGTTGATTCCATTTCTTTGCCATGGTGACTAGTGCTGTAATGAACATACCTGTCCATGTGTCTTTATGGTAGAACAATTTATATTCCTTTGGGTTCATGCCCAATAATGGGATTGCTGGGTCAGATCGTTCTGCTTTGAGCTCTTTGAAGCATCTCCAAACTGCTTTCTACAATGGCTGACCTAATTTACATTCTCACAAGCAGTGTATAACCGCTCCCTTTTCTCTGCAACCTCTCCAGCATCTGTCATTTCTTTTGACGTTTTAGTAATAGCCATTATGATTGGTTGAAATGGTATCTCATTATGGTTTTGATTTGCATTTTTCTAAAAAATCACCATGATCTCATTTGGGGACAGCAGCTATTGAAGTTTTAGTATACTGTCTTCGAGTCTATTTTCTATGCAGATTATGAGTGGATGATATATCACTTATTTAACACTAAATCGTGAGTATTTTCTGATGTTATTAATAATGATCTGTTTCCATTCTTGGAAATTTAGGTTATTTTCAATTTTTTGTTATTATATATAACATTCTATGGAATATTTTTTCAGTCATATCTTTATAACTACTGATTTGATATTTATTTTCTGAATCCACAATTTTTTTTTTTGAGACAGAGTTTCGCTCTTGTTGCCTAGGCTGGAGCTCAACAAGAGCAAAATGGCATGATCTCAGCTCACAGCAACCTCCACCTCCCAGGTTCAAGCGATTCTCCTGCCTCAGCCTCCCAAGTAGCTGGGATTATAGGCATGTGCCACCATGCCTAGCTAACTTTGTATTTTTACTAGGAACAAAGATTCTCCATGTTGGTCAGGCTGGTCTCTGCCCGCCCCGTCCTCCCAAAGTGCTGGGATTACAGGTGTGACCCACTGCCAAATCCACACTTCTAAAGGTGTATAGTAGAGGGATATTTTTGGAAATTTTTGTTACTTATTGTAATATTTTCCTCCAGAAAATCTATAGTAATTCTACTCTTATTAGAATTTTACTAGACCCTTCCAATACTGTGTACTAGCATGTAAAAAACACCAAACTGATAGGTTATTGTTTCAACTTACACTTTTTTGTATGAAATTCTTGCCATTTAAAAAGCTTTGGGCTGACATCTATAATCCTAGCACTTTGGGAAGACTACTTGAGCCTGAGTTCGAGATCAGCCTGGGCAACATGGCAAAGCATTGTATCTACAAAAACCGTAAGTTAGCCAGGTGTGGCGGTGCTTTCCTATAGTCCCAGTTCCTCCAGAGGCTGAGGGTCACCTGAGCCTGGGGGTTGAGGCTGCAGTAAGCTGCCATTGCCACTGCTTTCCAGTCTGGGCAAGAGAGTGAGACACTGTCTAGAAACTATTTGTGTGCATTTTGGTTGGATCATGAGAGGTCTTTGTTCTGTGCTCTCGGATTTAAGAATTACTTATTTCCTGCTTGTAAAATAGACAAAAGAGGCTAGACATAGTATCAAGATGCTGGAGAGAAAGCACCTATGTTTTCTCTCCACCTTGGCTTCTCAAACAGATTCTCCATTTTCTATTAGATTTGTATCGTCTCTCTTTTTCTATTTAGAGTGGTCCTTGCTTGAAGTAGATTATTTCTTTATCAAATGAATTTTTTACAAATCAGTTAAGTGTCTCGGTTACTGAGAAAAATAGATTCAAGATAAAGAAAATTATCTTAAATGGATTTAAATTTGCAGCATTAGCTGAGAAACCTGTTAAGTGTCTCTCTGTACCAAATAAGCATATATTCATTTAGAATCACTAGAAACATACCTCACCCCTGCTGGAAGCTATTTTGTGTCCCTGGACTTTTGCTCTCTGAAACATCTGTCTGTTTTTATTTGCTGATGCTGTCTGATTAGCCTTTCTTATTTGGACATTGGCAAATAAACATGGCCCTGTGTTTTTGTACTTCTATGAGAATGAAAATGCCTCCAAAACGAGGTTACTGGAAATGAGCCGGTTGAACAAGTATTTTCATGTGCCAGATGGTTTTCTCCACACTAGAGCTAGAACATTTGATGAAGCACAGTCCTTGCCTACTTACTTCTTCTATACAAGCAGGTCAGTATAGCACAAGGTATGTACTGGCTAGACACTCACGCAAGATGTGCAGGGCAGGTCGGAGAAAGTTTTCTGTTTGAGATAATGCCTGAAGGATCATTAAGGGATAGAAAATTGAAGACTAGGGGGCCAGGCGTGGTGGCTCATGCCTGTAATCCCAGCACTTTGGGAGGCTGAGGCGGCCAGATCACCTGAGGTCAGGAGTTCGAGACCAGCCTGGCCAATGTGGTAAAACTTTGTCTCTACTAAAAAATACAAAAACAGTAGCTGGGCATGGTGTCATGTGCCTGTGGTCCCAGCTGCTTGGAAGGCTGAGACAGGAGAATCGCTTGAAACTGGCAGGTGGAGGTTTGTAGTGAGCTGAGATTGTGCCCCTGCACTCCAGCCTGGGTGACAGAGCGAGACTCTGTCTCAAAAAAAAGAAAGGAAAATTGAAATTAGGAGGGGGATAAGGGTGGACCAGGCAGGAGAACAGAAGAAGCGCAGTTGGTTTGGGGGGGGGGCATGGGTACAGGGAACAGTAATGTGGCATACTCAGGGAGGAACCCATACCCCAATGTTGCTGTGTGATATAGCATGATGGCTTGAACATACCATTTATATGTCAACCTTCCTGAAACCCTATTAAAATGATAGCAAAGGAATAGAGAGAAAAAAACAGGTCAGGTGATGATCAGAGAAGAGACATGTACAAAATTTTGGAAGATGGAGACAGGATGGCTAATGGTAACTGACAGAGTAAGCAGAGTGAAGCTGAGACCCAACCTCCCACATGAGGTGGGTGGGGGTGGTGAGAGCAGAAGAATGCAGTGTAGCCAGGAGCCCCAGAGACTCAGGAATTAGAGGGGACAGGCATTTCTGATGGCTGGAGGGGGATTTGAGCAGAAGGGATGCGGTTAGCAGGTATGTCCCCAGATCCTTTCTTCAACTGTGCACAGCCAGCGACTGCCCTTTCTCATCTGGCGCAATATGGGAGGTTTACTCCCTGGAGAAGATCAACTGTGATTCACAGAGGTGACCTTGGACAGAGGATAACAAGACTGCAAATGAAATGGGATAACTTTCCAGCTCCATTACCCCTCTCTTACTCCTGTAAACAAGAGTTTGAAGAATCCACTTAGAGAAAATTATTCAACCTAAGGAAAGGGCTGATAGATCTGACAGCTGGGGGAACCCCAAAATGGCTGGGTTCTGCTCTTTAACTATTAGTATAGCATGGCTGTTGTAAGGATTCATCCTTTTATGTAAGGCAGTCCTACTGTAAAATAAGCAAAGAAAGGCAGGATCACTTGACATCTCAGCAGAGCCTTGGTTATAGCAGATGTTAACAACAACAAAAATGGTAAACAGAAACAACAAATTTAAAAACTATAATCAATGAATTAGGAGGTCATAGAATGTTTTGTTTTCTTTATAAACCAAGAGTAAATAGATATATTAAGATGGTAATCATAAGGCCAGGTGTGGTGGCTCATGCCTGTATTCCCAGCACCTTGAGAGGCCAAGGTGGGTGGATCCTTTGAGGTCAGGAGTTCAAGATCAGCCTGGCCAACATGGTGAAACCCTGTCTCTATCCTAATAATACAAAAACATTAACTGGGAGTGGTGGTGCATGCCTGTAATCCCAGCTACTTGGGAGGCTGAGGCAGGAGAATTGCTTGAACTGGGGAGACAGAGGTTGCAGCGAGCTGAGATTGCACTATTGTACTCCAGCCTGGGCAACAGAGTAAGACTCTGCCTCAAAAAAAAAAATCATAGAATAAAAAACAAATCTTAAAAGTTAAAAGTTAGTTAGACATATAGTCCTAGCTACTCAGGAGGCTGTGATAGGAGGATCACTTGAGCCTAGGAGTTAGAATCCAGCTTGGGCAACATAGCAAGACCCTATCTCTAATAAAACAAAAATTAAATAGAAATAAATATTTCAATAAGGAGTCGGAAGACAGCACTGAGAAATGTTCTAAAAAACAGATAAAAAAGAAATGAAAAGTAGGACAGGAAAGATCAAAAGAAATTAGATCAGTCCAGTAGGTTCAACACCCACTAATGAGAAAATCAGAGAGAACAGAGAGAAGAAAGTCATCAAACAAATGAGGCAAGAAAACTTCCCAGAACCGTGGGATGTCAGCTTTCAGATTAGAAGATCCACCCAGTTCCTACATAATTTATGAAAAGAAAAAAGCTAAACTCACATCAAGAAATGTAAATGTAAAATTTCAAAACAGCTCGGATGAAGAAAAAGTCCTAAAAGCTTTTGGAGAGTAAATGCAGATTACATATAGTTGGCATTAGATTTCTCTGCAGAAGTATTAAAAACTAGAAGACAATGGAAGAATGCTTAAATAATTTTGAGAGAAAAAAATAATGTTCAATTTAGAATTCTTACAGTCATCTGTAGAATACATTGGGCCAGGAGCAAATGCAAAGTAAACCCATTGCATAAATAGGTTCTTAACAATTTTGCCTTCTTGGAATCTGTTTTGAGGAAGCAGCTCAAGCACATGCTCCAGCAAAACAAAGGAGTGAAGTAAGGAAGATGTTGAAGAGATGCTCCAGGATAACATTCTAGGGTGACAGCCATGTAGCAAGCCAAGAGATCAATTATTCCCACATCTTTAGAGATAAACCTCCTAGAACTTCCTGGGGATGCAGGAGGATGCAGGGCTTCAGGAGGTATGTCTCTAAAGGAGGTGTGAAGGGGCAAAATTGCATTAAGATTTTTTCTTCACTCCTCTTTCAAAAAGTTTGGGACTTTTTACTGATTGTGTTAGGCCTTTGTGTTGCTATAAAGGAATACCTGAGACTGGGTAATTTATAAATGAAAGAGATTTAATTAGCTCACTTTTCTGCAGGCTGTCCAGGAAGCATGGTGCTTGGCATCTGCTTGGCTTCTGATGAGGCCTCAGGAAGCTTGCAATCATGGCTGAAGCCAAGGGGTAGGCCAGCCTTTTGCATGGCAATAGAGGGAGCAAAAGAGAAAGAGAGTGGGAGGTGCTACACACTTTCAAACAACCAGATCTCATGTGAACTCACTCATTACCAAGAGGATGGCACTAAGCCATTTATGGGGATCTACCCCATGATCCAGATGCCTCCCATTAGGCCCTACCTCCCACACTGGGAATTACATTTCAACATGATGGCTGGAGGGGGATTTGAGCAGAAGGGATGCGGTTAGCAGGTATGTCCCCAGATCCTTTCTTCAATTGAGACACAGATCCCAACCATATTACTGATAGGCACAAAACAGCTTGTGAAAAAGCAAAGCAATAACTACAGGAAAAACAAAACTCTCCAATGAACAAACTGTACTTCCATATATTCTGTAGCTGAGCTCTGAACAATATTCAGTATTCAATATTGTAGTCATGTAAATATAAATATTTCATATTGATTTAAACACAAAGTATGGTATAATTATTGGAAGAAGGAAGAGGTGAAATATGTATGTGAGGTGTGGGTAATATAAGAAAACAAAATCTACATCTTCAATAAAAGGAAATCAATTGAAAATGTCTAAAACTACACATCAAGAAATAGTAACATAACCATTGTTATTTAGCAACATGGAGATTACAGAAGTTGAAGGAGACCATATATGTTTTAAGAAAATTTCAATTAAACAATAAATATAAACCAATACCAAAAAAACCCACAAAACTTGTGGGATGAAAGTACAGTGGAAGAACAGGCCGGAGAACTAGCTTGAATGGTATGATCACATTTGCTTTTTAGATTATCCTGACCGCTAAGTGTTGGGTAAATTTGAAGGTGAATTTTGAGATGAATTTGAGGGCTTCCCATAGGCCATAAGCAGTAACCAAAGGGACAGTTGTAAATTCTGAGCTCCACAGCAAAAGTAACCAAATTAACCTCTCTTAATTGCAAATTAATCCCCACCATCAAAGAGTTGCAAGGCCTTTGCCTGTAGAAGCAGCCCCTCTGCAGAGCAGTTTCCTTCCTCCAGAGAATTATCCCCCAATAGGTAGGATCCTTTTTCTTAAGCCCCAAACAGCTCTCACAAGTTTTTGAGAAGCTTTAAGTAGACTAATTTCACTGCAATTTAAAACAGAACCTCAAGTTACTTTAATTTTTGCTGTTTTATTGCTATATTAAACTTGAGAAAATTGTTTTTCTTATAAATATGAATGAATGTTTAGGTAGCAGTGAGATTAACCATTTCTTTGTCACATTTCAGGCAAATGAATTCCAAAATGCTGTTTTCCGTTTATTTTTAACTCTGTGATTTTTTTTTCTTCCACTGGACAGATATTTTAAAATTGCATGAATCCCAAACTGTCAATCTTTCCATTTTCATTTCTTCCCTGCTTTAAAGTGTAAAAAGATATTATTCTGCAGAATACTTATAAATATTCTATTCTGTTTTGTGTTGCTTTTCTATGACTCTTTTATATTTCACCCTTCCATCCTTCTAGAGTTTATTTTGGAATATGGTTTAAGTTTGTATCTTTCATTTCAAAGATGTGTCCCTGTTTTTAGAAAACAGCTTTTTCAAAATAATCTTATAAATAACATTCTCTTTCTCTTATTTGGAGGTGCTAAATTGTTACATTTTATGCTTTTTGTATATATGTAGGCTTATTTTTTCTGTGATGTTCTTTTTGTCTGTATTTCTTTTTTCTTCTTTTTCTTTTTCTTTCTTGGTTTTCTAGAAACCACTAAAAATGGTTGTTTGACTAAAGTCGCCAATCTGCCAGGCACTGAGCCAGCAGTTTGGATAAGAGCAAGGCATCCTGGCCTGAGAGGACTTCAAAGAGAGTAGGAGAGGTTGGTGGCTATTTATAGTCCTTTTGGTCACTTTTAGAGGGCCTTAGGAAGTAAGATAAAGGCATGAGCCATTCTGGGAAAGGCAGAAGGTGACCTTGACCTTATTGACAAGCAGGAGTTTTCCCTCTAAGAGGAGGCAGGACATTTGAGAGAGAACAGCAAGTGCAGTGATAAGTAGCTCAGTTTGGGAAAAGCAAAGCAACTATTAACTACAGGAAAAAAGCAAAAGCCCTTAAAGAAAGGAATTGCAATTCCACATACTCTGTGGCTCAGGGGAAAGTTCTTGGATTTTGGGATTAGGGAAAATGGAAAACTTGGCTAGAGAGTAGTTTCCAGAGTGAATTGTGTAAGAAAAATGTGGATTAGAAGGAGGAAGCCAGGCTGGGAAGTGCCTCATGTTCCAACCCTGGGTGGGGACTTCCACATTTTCAGTAGATGACAATAAAGGATTACAGGCAAGATGGTATTATTATTATTATTTCTTCTCTTTTTTTAACAATAATGATAACTGTGGCAGAAATGTGAAGGATGGAATGGAGAAGATGGAGGCTGGTAACTGGATGGCTAAACACAAGTCATGGTTACCAGCATTTATTGGTGCCAATGGTGTGCTAGATATTGCCAAAGAGAGAAGAGGGGTGCTTTTAATAATACAATGAGAACTTTATTATTATTATGCTACTTTTTTTTTTGAGACAGAGCTCTGTCGCCAGGCACCAGGCTGGAGTGCAGTGGCACAATCTCAGCTCACTTATGCTATTTTATACAGTTGCTTTTCTGTAACAAACTAAGGCCCAAGCAGGGATAAGGTGGAAGAACTGGATTCAAGAAAATCCTAGAGAGAATTAGCAGAACGAGGCAACTCATTGGATATAGATGAAGTGGGTGTGTTAGCTTGGGAGATGGAGTGGAAGTGATCTCATTATCTGGAAGAGAGAATCCTGCAGGGGTTCATGTTTTATAAGGAAAGTAGCAGCTCTGCTTGTCCAGGGGTCCCCATACTTTTGGTTTTATTGAGTAACCACAGGACATGAATCTGTCCTGCTTTATTCATGATTTGGCTGTGTGTTTGTAAGGTAACCCTTGGTGACACCAGAAGTTAGGCAAGGCTTTCTAAGCCCCCACTTTTTTTTTCTGAGATATACCATTCTATATCACATTGTGGTACAGTAATTATCTGCTTTTCCAATTATCTCGTATTATGAGGGAGGGACCACAGAAATCTGTCTGTGCTTATTAAAGCCACTGCTGAGATCCCTGCACCAATTTTATGATACGCTTTCTCCTCTCAAACCATGTAGGTAATTTATGAGCTGTTTCTACTGCTGTTATCTTCAATTTCTCCTTTGGCCTCTTGCTTATAAATCCTGATGTCAGGTTTCTTTGGAATTCATTTTGCTTCACTCACAAAGTCTCCTCTTTCCTTCATCACAGCAAATCCTAACCCATTTTATCCCGACCATGTCTGCTTTGGGTGCGGATGGGATGATGCCCCAATGAAGCATCCTCATGTCATGCCCAGTGGACAGAAGCATGCTGTGGTCTGGAGGTCAGGAATGATGTCTGGGTTGACCATGGATATCTAAGAATCATCCGACTCCTGTGGGTATTTTAGGTTGAGTCTGTGTGCATGTGGCTCATAGGAGTATGCGAGTCCTGGTCTTATAATGAATGAGTGGGGCGAAGCTACTCATGGCTCAATATGCAACTCAAGTTTCCTCGCTGTGAAAAGGACACATCTGATTATAGTAGCTGTGATGGAGTCTTTTTTATATGAATCATTCCTCTAACAATAGGTACCCTCTGTCTCACAGATCGGTTTTTATATAGAGTGAAAGTGCCTTAAAAAGAGTCAAGAGTCCAGCGGGGAATGGGGGCTCATGCCTGTAATTGCAACACTTTGTGAGGCTGAGGCAAGAAGATCTCTTGAGGTCAGGAGTTTGAGACCAGCCTGGATGACATAGCAAGACCTGTCTCTACTAAAAATTAAAAAAAACAATAAGCTGGATATCGTAGCATGTGCCTGTAGTCCCAGCTACTGGAGAGGTTGAAGTGGGGGAATTGCTTGAGCCCAGGAGTCCAAGGCTACAGTGAGCTATGATCATGCCACTGCACTCCATCTTGGATAACAGAAATGTGTATGTACACATGAGTGTGAGTGCATATGTATATAAATATATTATATTTATGTATTATACTTACATATTATATATATTATCTTTTAAAGGATCAAAAATTCTGTTAAACTTTTTCACAGACCCACGTGGGCACTCAGAGTAGCTGTCCAATGAATAATGATAATAAATAGCTGTATTCTTAGGAGTGTCCCTGAGTTACTAACCACAATAATTTTTCCCTATTATTGACTACCTTTTATGTTTTTGTCACTGTATACCATGTTTTATTGATCTCATTTAAATTTAACTGCTCTCTGAAGCAACTATTCCCATCCCTTCTTTTATAAATGAGACAAGGTGGCTGTGGAGAGGTTAAGCAATTTACCTGAGGTCACACAGCTAATAAATGCCGGGACCTGGATTCAAACCCAGCTCTGTGTATGTCTTCAAAGTCTGTGGATGTCCCCACATCAAGTGCCTAACCCATGTCTGCAGAATGGAACCTTCTGTTCTAGGCTGGGATTGCCAGAAGGAAAAGAAATTCTGAGTCGTATAGAAAGTAGACAAGACAATCTATCTGGGGAGTCTTGTGTGTCGGGGCACGGGGGTGGGTGTGTGGGTGGGTTTGCTTCTTTAATTTTCTTCTCTTGGTAATTTTTAATTCTTGCAAAGCTACCAAAATTCCAAAGGAGTTTTATGTTGAATTTGAGGAGCTGTTGCCTTTGATGGTCCTAGTATGTAGCGTAATACAGTTGAAACCCTCTTTAAGGCATACAGCATTAAAAAAAATAAAACATGGAAGGAAAAATTGTATAATTTTTTGGGGTTAGGAAAGGTCTTACCATGGAGTTTATGCAGAGGAGGAACTTTATTTGCTAAAGCTGGTCTTCACCCAGCAATGGGACGGAAGATTGGAATATGGAAGTTGGGTGCCATTTCCTCTAGTGTGTGAGGGTGATATGATTCCTGCAATATTTATGAGTGAATGTTCCTCTCACTTTTGTGGATTCCCTAGATCTGAAGAAGATATCTGGGCCACTTAAAAACCTTCATGAGAAAGCTGTACATAAAGGTTAAGAGCCTAGATTCAAAAATCGAAATTCCAATCTCAGCTTTGTCTCTTTCTAGCTGTGTGACCTTGGACAAGTTGCTTAACCTCTCTGTGCCTCAGTTTCCCCATAGGTAAAGTGGTTATATAATCATATCTACTTTATTAGTGTGGGGATTACAGTTTTCACATGAAATGTATAGAAATGTATACCTATACATTTTATGCAATAATATACATTTCAGGTACAAGCCATCACACCTGGCCATACCCCTTATCTTTAAAACACTTTGAATTAAATGACAGAATCTTCGGGAAAATATCTACTGAAAAGTGATATGATACCTTTAGCCTTGCACTAACATGAAAACCTTAAATCTAGGGCAGTAGGCATTCCCTTGTCCCTAAGCCAACACAGAAATAGGCCCTTTTATATACTTATAATACACTAAGGCTTAGGCATTAGTCTAAGCGTTTCTCATGCAGTCATTAATATTTGATCAGCAAGTGTGAGTGTATGATTCCATTCTCATGCTGCTGATAAGGACATACCCAAGACTGGGTAATTTATAAAGGAAAAGGTTTAATTGACTCACAGATTAGCATGGCTGAGGATGCCTCAGGAAACTTACAATTATGGTGGAAGGGGAAGCAAACACATCCTTCTCCACATGGCAGCAGGAAGGAAAAGTGACAAGCAAAAGGGGAAAAGTCCCCTTACAAAACCATCAGATCTTGTGAGAACTCACTATCATGAGAACAGCATGAAGGTAAATGCTTCCACTATTAAATTACCTCCCACCGGGTCTCACCCACAACTTGTGGGGATGACAGACACTATGATTCAAGATGAGATTTGGGTGGGGACACAGCCAAACCAAATCAGTGAGCTTCAGTTAATTTTTAAGGAATCTTCATGATATATACTGTTATCCATTTTTTAAAGAGACAGGGCCTCCCTCTGTTGCCCAGACTAGAGGTCATTGGTATGATCATAGCTCACTACAGCCTCAAACTACTGGGCAAGTAATCCTTCTGCCTCAGCCTCCCAAGTAGCTGGGACTACAAGTGCACACAATTGCCTAGCTTTTTAAATATTTCATAGAGGTTGGATCTCCCTATGTTACCAGGCTGATCTTGAATTCCTGACCTTAAGTGATCATCTTGCCTTGTTCTGCCAAAAAGCTGGGGCTACAGGCACAAGCCACCACACCTGGCCATACCCCTTACCTTTAAAACACCCTGGGTTAAATGACAAGATCTTCAGGAAAATGTCTACTGAAAAGTGATATGATATTTTTGGCCTTGCACTTACATAGAAAACTTAAATCTAGGGCAATGGGCATTTCCTTGTCCCCAAGTCAGCACAGAAATTGAGAGGGTCAAGCCTGAGACAGATGCCAGGGTGCTGTTGAGAGTCTGGGGAGGGTATGTTCCTTCATAGGGCTCTTCCTGGGCCTGTATCAGAAGGGGCATCTGTGAATTCCCCACAGCCAACATATTGAGGAAGGCTCAGCCCTCACTAAGGATGTTCTGAGGGCCCAGGAGATTTTGTGAAAGCTGGAGGGCAGGGATCAGCTACCTCATGCTCCTGCTTCCTCCGTATTAGACAGGGAGAAAAAAAGAAGTATAATGTATGCTTTTCCTCTTTACACAAGTTGATTCTGTCCACATATTGAAGTAATTTTTCTTTGAAAAGGAGTGAATATTAAAAAATACATTTTATGCCTGTAATTCTAGCACTGTGGGAGGCCGAGGTGGGCGGATCACTTGAGGTCAGGAGTTTGAGACCAGCCCAGCCAATATGTGAAAACCTGTCTCTACTAAAGATTCAAAAATTAGCTGGGCGTCGTGGTGGGCGCCTGTAATCCCAGTTACTCAGGAGGCTGAGGCAGGAGAATCACTTGAACCTGGGAGAAGATGGTTATTGTGAGCCGAGATCATGCTGCTGCACTGCAGCCTGGAACGCTGAGATTCTGCCTCAAAAAAAAAAGGAAGAGAAATGGATGCTCTTGAGACAACTGTGTAAGAAAGAATTCCCACTTCTTTTAGAAGCAATGCCAGCCCCAAAGGTTATAAATTGGCAAAGCTAATTCAGTCCTTTCTTGGAACTTGAAAGTATTCTCACCTGAAATGCATTTAAAACAAAGTTGCAGTCAAGATTCCCCTCTGTTTCTTTCTAGAGAGCTTTCTGGACTAGTTTCAATTTCTTTCATGGAGAATTTGAAACCAGTGGATAGAACAGTGTCAACCTTTTCCTATTTATGCATATGGATCTGCTCTGTCGCCTGTTTATAACCTCCAGGGTCACTGAGTCCCAAGTTCACATTCCCCAGATGTAGATGCAACTATGGGACATGGAATTCTCGACTTAGTAGTTTGAAGCAAATTAATGTTGAGATTTACAGTAGTGGCTGTTCTTGCATCTGTTGGCCTTCGATCGTTTAATTGAGGGTTGTAGACAGATGAGAAGTACAGGAGGGACTAGCTTATCTCATCTAATATTCAGAAATCCTCACGTTGTTCCTGGGGACTTAAGAGTTGGTACTTAAAACCTTGGTGTTTTCAGGGGATTCTCCCGTCTGCTTAGTCCATTGCCTCCTCACTCCAGCAGTGCAGCATTAAAACCAACCCATGCCACACTTGCCTCCAGGCATCTCCATGGGCACGCAGGCACACCCGCACCCTACAAGAAAGCCCAAGCTAGTTTATACAAGCTCGCTTTAGGCAGCTTGCCAAATTCCACTCTGATTCGTTCAGTGGACAGATAGTTACATGAATACTTGCAGTACAGCAAACATTTGTTTCTCAGCCCTGAGAATAATCAATAGAAGCAAATGCCTTTGCAATCACAATGCCTGTTTATGTGTGGAGTTCTTCCTTATTCTTTGTTTGTGAGTACAGTAAACATTCTCCAAGTGGCAGCAGGAGAGAACCACGGTGCTTTCGTAATAAGGTGAGATTTACAGCCTTGTAAGAGCTGAGGGGTATAAATCAGGCTTCTGGTGGAATGGGTGGAATGGACTAAATTCAGGTATTAATGGGAGAGCCACGTGTGCACTGCAGAGGGAGACAGGCTCATCAGTATTACAGATGGCACAACCCTTTAGTTAATTTAGAAGAAATTCTGATCAGCCAACAGAGCTTTGAGGATGGATGCAGGGAAAAGAAGACTGTGGCATATGGAGAGAACATATTTGTTCTTGGAAAATCAGTAGAAAATGTTTAATGTCATCATAACCTCATTTGCATAAAAATAGTCACATGCGGTAAACCAAATGAAAGCAAAGGAAGACGTGATGGAACCAGTGCTGTTCGGAGTTTCTTTTCATTACGAATAACATAAATAATTCAATTGAATAAGTAAATATGAAATTGCTTCAAGTAGATGTACTGCAAGTGATTATTCCTGGAAATTCCTTTAATGGTGCGTGCCCTGATGATGAAGCAATGTGATTATGTCTCTGTGGGCAGCATTTTGCTGGACACTTGACCCTTGGCAATAATATTGAGCTCTCTGTAGCTCTCAAGTGTTTCATGAACACAAATGAAGTTTTTAGTTTCACAGTTTTATTCATAAACATGGCCTTGAAGTAGTTTAAATAGACTTATCCTGATTGTGATGAATGCAGCCCCACTTTGCACATGGTTGTGCTTAGGCAATATTTGATCATCAGAATTTGACGAGTCTGGGACTATGCAGTGCTAGATACATAATTCTAAATAAATATTTGGAACCCTGGTGGCAGAATTTGAGCTGTTGTTTCTGCATCACAAAGTCTGGTCAGGGGAATTCTTGTGTAAGGGTGAGTTGTGGCATGGATAAAATGATGGAACTTATTTATTAATTAAAGTGAGAAAAAAACTGGAATTTGTTTATGATTTCAACAAATGTTTTCTAGGGCTTTGTAGAAAGCCATGGACAGGTACTATGGGAGCTATAACAGATGTATATGACACAGTCCTTGTACTCATTTGATTTTATTCATTTACTCAGTAAATACTCATCAGTCAGCTCCCACACACCAGGCACTATATTGGAGGTTGAGGTTATAAGGGGAGACAGATGATAAACTGGGAAGAATAAACACAAGATAATGATAGATTGTGATAAATGCTTTGATGTAAATAAACAGGTGCTAACTTACATCTGACCCTTCCAATCCCTGGGTTCTACCTCTGCAGATTCAACCAACTGAGGATTGAAAATACTAGAAAAAAAATAAAAATAAAAAATAGCAATACAACCATAAAAATACGAATTAAAACCACTGCAGTATAACAACTATTTACATGGCATTTGCATTGTATTTCATATTATAAGTTATCTAGAGATTATTTAAAGTATTCAGGAGATGTGAGTAGGTTACATGCAAATGCTATGCCATTTTATACAAGGGACTTGAGCATCCTGGGATTTTGATATCCATGAAATTTGGATTTGGTTCTGGAACCAATCCCCTTACATACTGGGGGACAGCTATAGAGAGTAACTGGAAACGAGGGTGTGCTTTAGAGAAGGTGAATTGAAGAAGCAGAGGAGAAGAGGATGAAATGGCAGATCAAAACTCTGGCAGCAGCTGAGTGCAGTGGATCACGTTTGGAATCCCAGCACTTTGGGATGCCAAGGCTGGTAGCTCACTTGAGGCCAGGAGTTCAAGGGCAGCCTGGCCAACATTACAAAACCTCATCTCTGCTAAAAATACAAAAATTTGCTGGGCATGGTGGTGCTGTAGTCCCAGCTACTTGGAAAACTGAGGCACAAGAATTGCTTAAACCTGGGAGGGCAGAGGATGCAGTGAGCCAAGATGGAGCCAGTGCATTGAAGCCTGGGCGACAAGAGTGAAACTCCATCTCATAAATAAATAAATAAATAAATAAATAAATAAATAAAACCTCTAGCAGAAAATATCTGTGGACATAAAGGACAGTGCTTAGAAAGCCATGAGTATAGATTGGGCTTGATTTAGGAACTGGTAGTAGATACCGGCCAGTTGTTTGTGGGTGATGAAAGTCAGATCATAGTCAGATCATATGGAATTGTGGACAATGAATCTGGGATTTATTCCAATGGGAAAAAAAGTGATATACTGGGTTGATAGTGTACCCCCAAATTCAAGTCCAGCTGGAACCTCAGGTCACCTTATATGGATAACAGGGTCTTTGCACATGTAATTAAAGTGAGGCATACCGGATTAGGTGCACCCTAAATCTCCAGGATGGTTAGTATCTCATAAGAATAAGAGAAACGAATTTCTACGCTCGCCAGAAGATTGAGCTCCTCTTTCCTTGCCTAATGCAGCCATGGCTGGTGGTCCCAAGAAGCATCTGAAGTGGGTGGCAGCTTCAAAGCATTGGCTGCTGATAAATTGGCCAGTGTGTTTGCTCCTTGTCCATCCACCAGTCCTCACAAGTTGATGTTCCTCATCATTTTCCTAAGGAACAGACTTAAGCATGCCCTGACAGGAGATGAAGTAAAGAAGGTTCGCATGCAGCGGTTCATTAATCGATGGCAAGGTCTGAACTGATATAACCTACTCTGCTGGTTTCAGGGATGTCATCAGCATTGACAAGACGGGAGAGAATTTCCGTCTGATCTATGACACCAAGGGTCGCTTTGCTGTATTACACCTGAGGAGGCCAAGCACAAATTGTGCAAAGTACGAAAAATCTTTGTGGGCACAAAAGGAATCCCTCATCTGGTGACTCATGATGCTCACACCATCCACTACCCTGATCCCCTCATCAAGGTGAATAACACCATTCAGATTGATTTGGAGACTGGCAGATCACTTATTTCATCAAGTTTGACAAGTGGTAACTGTGTATGGTGACTGTGGGTGCTAACCTGGGGAGAATTGGTATGATCACCAACAGAGAGAGGCACCCTGGATCTTTCTATGTGGTTCACGTGAAAGATGCCAATGGCAACAGCTTTGCCACTCGACTTTCCAATATTTTTGTTATTGGCAAGGGCAACAAACCATGGATTTCTCTTCCCCGAAGAAAGGGTGTCTGCCTCACCATTGCTGAAGAGAGAGACAAAAGACTGGCGGCCAAACAGAGCAGTGGGTGAAATGGTCCCTGGGTGATATGTTAGATCTTTATGCGTAATTAAAAATCACGTGGCATGATTTTAAAAAAAAAGAATAGGAGAAACACAGAGACTAAGACAGACACAGAGGAATGGAGGCCAGGTGAAGACAGGCAGAGATTGAAGTGGGGCACCCACAAGCCAAGGACTGCTGGGAATTACCAGCAATCTCTAAAAACTATTTTTTGTTGTTATATTGCTATTTTTTATTTTTATTTTTTTCTAGTATTTTCAAGACAAGGAAGGATTCTACTCTAGAGCCTTCGGAGGGTGCATGCCCTTGCTTACCACTTCATTTGGGACTTTTAAGCTCCAGAACCATTAGAGAATCAGTTTCTCTTGTTGTAGTACCCCTATTTTGTGGTACTTTGCTATGGCAGCCTAGGGAACAGACATTAAAGGTCATGGTAGCCACTGGGGATTTGCAATAGTGAAGTGTCCTGATCTGGTGTATGTTTTTAGAACGTCATTCTGAACGGTGTTTGAGAATGGATTGCAGAGAGCAGGAGAGATGCAAGGAGTCCAATTTGGAGGATAGTGCCAGTAGGATATGGTAGTGATTTCAACTAAGGTGTGCATAGTGATATGGTTTGGGCCTGTCCCCACCCAAATCTCATCTTGAATTGTAGCTCCCATAATTCCCATGTGTTGTGGGAGGGACTGGGTAGGAGGTAATTGAATCATGGTGGCGGTTTCCACCATGCTGTTCTCATGGTAGTGATTAAGTCTCATGAGATCTGATCGTTTTATAAGGGGAAACACCTTTTGCTTGGCTCTCTGACTCTCTATTGCCACTGCCATGTAAGAAATGCCTTTTACTTTCTGCCTTGGTTGTGTGACCTCTCCACCCATGTGGAACTGTGAGTCCATTAAACCTCTTTTACTTTATTAATTACCCAGTGTCAGGTATGTCTTTATCAGCAGCATGAAAACAAACTAATACACATAGTGAGATAGGTAGAAGTAGAGATTTATGGTGGAGGTCATCAAGGAAGACAACTAGGTTTTAGGTTCAAACATATGAGTGCATGGTAGTGCCATTTATTGAAATGAGAAAACCAAATAACAGATTTGGAGTCTATTTAAGAATTTGACTTGGGATTTGTTAAGTTTGATTTGACGTTTAGTCATATAATTGGAGATATCAAATAGATGGTTGAACAATTTATGAATCTGGAGCTCAGGAGAGAGGTAGGGGGTGGGAGATAGACCTTTGAAGGCATCAATGTAGACATGACCATCAAAGCTGAGGTCACTAAGGAGAGAGAGCTGGATATGTGGCAATAGCCCAGGAGTGACTCCTGTGGCACTCCAAAATGTAGAGGGTGGATAGAGGAGAGAAATTCAGCAAAGGATGTGGAGAAGGAACAACTAGTGAAGCAGGAAGAAATTCAGGAAAATGTAGTGACGTGGAAGCCAGAAAAGGAGCATCCCAGAAGGAAGCAGTGGCTACTGGTGATGAGGGATACTGAGATGCCAGAATTGTTCAGCAGATTTGGCAGCGTGAACTTCGTTGATGACCTCAACAAGGATATTCAACCCTGATTGGGGTTGATTAAGGAGTGAATGGGAAGGAAGAAATGAGAGAGCAAAATGACTACTCAGATGAATTTTATAGTGAAAGGGAGAAGAGGCACGGGGTTGTGGAGGCTGGGGGTCAAAGGAGGTTATTATTATTATTATTGTTCCTTTTAAAATTTCCATTTTGTCATAATACAGGAGTTACAGAAAAGTTGCAAGAATACTACTAAAAATTCTATACTTTCTTTATCCAGATTCCTTAAATGTTAACATTTTACAGTATTATATATCTCCATATGGAAATTCTTTTTTTTTTTCAGAATCTTTGTGTGTGAATTGTAGACATGATGCCCTTTTGTCTCTGAATACTTCAGCATGAGCAACTCAAGAACAAGGGTGTTCTCTTACATAACCACAGGACAATATGATAGTATTACCTATCCACATTTTACCAGTTGTCTGAATGAGGTCCTTTATAGAAAAAGAAAGTCCTAGATTATGCATTGCATTCATTTATCATGATGTTTCATTTTCAAACAATCCTTTAGTCTTTCTGTGTCTTTCATGACATTGATATTTTGAAGACTGCAGTTCAGTTATTTTGTAAAATGCCTCTTAATTTGTATTTGTCCAATATTTCATCAGAATTAGATTCAGGATGTGCTTTTGTGGCAGGAATACTACAAAAATGATGTTGCACTTGGTGCATCTTATCAGGACACACATGAGGAAAAGGAGCAGCTAATGAGGAAGGAAGAAATTCAGAACGTAGTGACATGGAAGCCACTCATTACTTGTCTCATTATTGCTGGTGATAATGCTGCTTACTGGGTTAAAGGTGGTATATTAATTTGTTCTGGCATTGCTATAAAGACATACCTCAGACTGAGTAATTTATAAGTAAAAGAGGTTTAATTGGTTTATGGTTCCACAGGCCATATAGGAAGCATGATGCTGGCATCTGCTGGGCTTCTGGGGAGACCTCAGGAAACTTACAATCATGGTGGAAGATGAAGGGGAAACAAGGTTTCTCATGTGATGGGAGCAGGATCAAGAGAGAGAAGGAGGTGCTACACACTTTTAACCAACCAGATCTTATGAGAACTCACTCACAGTACCATGGAGGATGGTGTTAAACTAAGAAACTGCCCCCATGATCTAATCACCTCCTTTCCTGTCTTTGACAGAACTGCCTCTAATGTTTCTCATTAGGTAAGACGCTGTCTCTATGGCTATGGTATAGTTTGTTATGTTACTGAAGTATCCATTCGATTTAATGATCTTGAGGGGTTTTTTTAATTAGGATGAGTATTGCATTTTTCAAACCCATTTCAGTTTTTTCAGTAACTATACATAAAGTCATAGATTTCTTTCTTCCTATATCTATAAATATTTTGCATTATATTAGTGGATTTCTTAATATTAAACCAAATTTATATTCCTGGAATAAATTCCACTAGGCTATGGTGTATTATTTTCTTAATGTGATGTTGGATACTGTTCACTAATATTTTATTTACAACTCTGCTTCCCTTAAGGAGTTTAGTTATTAATACATTATAAAAGGAATTAGGTTTTCAATCCTCTGGAACTATTTATGGAGCATTATGACTATCCGGTTTTTAAATGTTTGGTAGAAGTCACCTGTGAAACCATCTTGGCCTTATGTTTTATATGGGGGTAGTTTCTTGATGGGTTTTGCATGTTTTTCCTGAGGAAACAGGTCTGTTTAAGGTTTCTGTCTCTAATGCTGTCAACCTTGGCAAATTGCCTTTCCCTAGGAAATTATCCATTACATCTAGGCTTTCAAATTAATTAGCATAGGAATCTGCAAATGAGTTTTTATTTTTAACAGTTAATTTGTTTCAGTGAGTATTTCCCCCTTTGGTCTCTTATTTGTGCATCTGTGCTTTCTCTTTTTTCTCTTAAGTTAGCTAAAGGTTATCTATTTTGTTAATTTTGTTTTAAAAACCAGAATTTTGATTTATTCAAGATCTTGTATTTTTCTATTCTCTAACTCATTGAGTTCTGCTTTTTATATTGATTATTGCTTTCTTTTTATTTTCTTTCGATTTACTTTGTAATTCTTATTTCTTTCTGAAACACATTCTAAGTTGGAAATGTAATTCAAGTATTTTTATTGCAAAAAGGTTTTAAGGCTTTGAATGTTTTTCTTCTTACTGCTTAAAAGCTTCCCACTGATTCTGATATGTGGTGTTTTCATTATCATTATATTTTAGAAATGCTTTAACTTTGCCACTCAAGATTGGTTTAGTAGGCTCTTAAAATTTACAGATGGATAACTTTTTAAAAATGTTATTAATAATTTTAAATTTTGTTGCATAGTGATCAGAGTGTTGTTTGTCATATCTTTTTTTTTCTTTTGACAGAGTCTCACTCTGTTACCCAGGCTGGAGTGCAGTGGCATGATCTTGGCCCTGCATCTCTGCCTCCCAGGTTCAAGCAATTCTCCTGCATCAGCCTTGCCAGTAGCTGGGATTACAGGCGTCCACTACCACACCCGGCTAACTTTTGTATTTTTAGTAGAGATGCAGTTTCTCCATGTTGGCCAGGCTGGTCTCGAAATCCTGACCTCAGGTGATTCACTCACCTCAGCCTCCCAAAGTGCTGGGATTGCAGGGGTGAGCCACCATGTCCAACCGATTTTTTTTTTACAACTCTTCGCCTGAGGTTGAGAAGATGGGTTGCCTATTTTCTGAGAGCAGTGTGTATTCCTATCACATGAGGCATTTTGATTTTCTGTTTTTACTTTCTTCTTGATATAGTTACTTAGTATATACAGAGTCTACTTCCTTTTTTTTTGAGACAGATTCTTCCTCTGTTACACAGGTTGGAGTGCAGTGGCGCGATCTCAGCTTACTGCAACATCTGCCTCCCAGGTTCAAGCAATTCTCCTGCCTCACCCTCCTGAGCAATTGGAATTACAGGTGCCCACCACCGCTCCTGGCTAATATTTGTATTTTTAGTAGAGACGGGCTTTCACCATGTTGGCTAGGCTGGTCTTGAACTCCTGAACTCAGGTGATCCACCCACCTCAGCCTCCCAAAGAGAAGAGATTATAGGTGTGTGCCACCACACCCAGCTGATTATCATTTTTCATGATAATCCAATCCTGGGTTGATTTCCATTTATATCGCTGAAACCATAAAAGGTTTCAACCAGATAAGATGTGATCTCCATCTCCCCACTTAGTTTCTAGTGCAGAGATACTAGATTGAAGGCTTACATGAATGTGAATACTTACCTACATCAGTGTAGATAACTACATTAAAATTCCTTGTTGCTCTTACTGAAGAACAAATTCCTAGGTTACACCTTATATAGACTGAATTGGAATCTCTAGGAGTGGGGCTCAGTAATTTGTATTTCACTTGACACCTGCCCCTGCCCCTAGTGTTTCTTATGCCCATGAAGTTTTGAGGGTGACTGGTATGGATAGTAAAAGCTGTTAAAGCAGATGTAAGAATGACCACTGTTGGCCACAGCACTGCAGACCAGAAATTTTGGGAACTTTGGGTAACTCATGTAATATTTATGAGCCTCCAGGATGTCATCCAGTTATATATTTAGTCAGTAAGAGCTTATTGGTATCAATAAGTAGCTAGTCAATAACTTGCATCAGGATTCTTTGTTTCTTGATGTGGCGGCTACCAGAAAGGATTTTTTTTCTTTTTTTTTTTTAAGGACGGAGTCTCACTCTATCACCCAGGCTGGAGTGCAGTGGTGCCATACAGGCACGTGCTGCCACACCCAGCTAATTTTTGTATTTTTTTTTTAGTAGAGACAGGGTTTTGCCATGTTGGCCAGGCTGGTCTCTAACTCCTAGCCTCTAGTGATCTGCCCACTTCAGCCTCCCAAAGTGCTGTGATTACAGGTATGAGCCGCCGTGCTTGCTGGCTACCAGAAAGTCTTAAAAACATCTGTATCTGTAATTTACATCCTCTTCTTAGGAGAGAGGAACAGTGGCAATGTGATATCTGAGATTTCAAAGCATTTCTTGTGTCTGTAATGATATACGGATCAGGCCAATTTGTCATGGCTTGTATATCTGCTGTAATTAAAGTGATCACTGAAGTTCCATATCCATATTCCCAGGAACTTGGAAAATGCCTTTTTCATCATAAACTAGTTCTTCCTTCTGGGTTTCTTGCTTCAGTGACTCGTCTGAACTGGAAATCACATATTTTCCTTTTGTATCGTAGTTTCGATGGTGGAGATCACATCTTCTGTGAGTTAGTAGTCATCGTTTATATCTGGTTGATCTGTTGGATGAATCTTTCAACAAATGAGTTCACTCAAAGTCCTTGTAAAGCAGCTAAGATTCCAGATTGTGTTCAGCGGCTTTACTTTACCACTGCAAGGTTCTCATCGCATTTGGTTCAATCATGTGAAGCCAGAAACAGCAATTTCATACGGTGCAACCTAATACTTCAGCTCTTTGAAACTTGGCCCTGTGTGCTTTGGCTAGTGCCTTCCCGTAAGTAGAATGGTCAGGTAACTGTGCTATGCCTCTCTCTTCATTATAGATAAATTATTTATTTAGCTGAAACTTGTCAGATTTTTAAGAAAGTTTTTCTTAGGCATTAGGGCTAAATGAATATTTCACACTTGACTGAAAACCTTACATGGTCTTAGCAATATAAATGGAAATCAGCCTGGGATTGGATTATCATTTAAGAAAACCACCACAGGGTGTGCGTGGTGCTCACACCTGTAATGCCAGCACTTTGGGAGGCTGAGGCAGTCAGATCACTTGAGGCCAAAAGTTCGAGTACAGCCTGAACAACATGGTAAAACATGCCTCTACTAAATAGACAAGAAAATTAGCTGGGTGTGTTGGTTCACGCCTGTAATCTCAGCTACTCAAGAGGCCTAGGTGGGAGAATCACTTGAACCTTGGAAGGCAGAAGTGGCAGTGAGCCAAAATCATGCCACTGCACTCCATCCTGGGTGACGAAGTGAAACTCTGTCTCAAAAGAAATAAATAAATAAAAATTAAAACAATAAGAAACCACCATCAACATTTGAGTCTTGCATCTTAGCTGTGATCTGGTTGCCTACAGGCTTTATCACTGTGCCTCTCATGGCAAGTTTTAGCTCCTGAAACCCACTGACACCGTTTCTGTTATCTGAGACCACCTTGAAGGTTTCTTCCCTTTTGATATTCGTCTCTGTTTTTTTTTTTTAAACGGAGTTTTGCTCTTGTTACCCAGGCTGGAGTGCAATGGCGCAATCTTGGCTCACCACAACCTCCGCCTCCCGGGTTCAGGCAATTCTCCTGCCTCAGCCTCCCGAGTAGCTGGGATTACAGGCACGCGCCACCATGCCCAGCTAATTTTTTGTATTTTTAGTAGAGACGGGGTTTCACTATGTTGACCAGGATGGTCTCGATCTGTTGACCTCGTGATCCACCCGCCTCGGCCTCCCAAAGTGCTGGGATTACAGGCGTGAGCCACTGCGCCTGGCCCTCTCTGTTCTTTGTCACTAATTCTTAGGAAGTAACCTTCAATTCAGCTCAACAATACCTATTGCATATTTACTAGATAGTAGACATGGAGCTCAGAGCTTAAGGAATGTGAAAATGCACAAGGCATGCCCCCTGACTACAAGGAGTTTTCATCTAGTAGGAGAAGCAGGCATGTCTGGCTGTAATACTTGCAGAATCAAATAGCTGTGATGTTGTGTTCCCATTGAGTTTTATTTCTATTGCCTAGAATGAATGTCTTCAGCTTCAGGTTGCAAATCTGTGACAGCAGCACGATATATGTTATAAATAGCATTGCATCTTGACTGCAAATGAACTCGGAAAGAGAGAGAGAGAGAGAGGGAGGACAGACAGGAAGATAAAAGGTTGAGCACAATTTGTCTGGGCATTTGTTTATGTGATTGAACTATGGCTGGGGCTTGGTGCTGTTCATACCTGGAAGAGGCAGGTTCTTTTCCTGGATGATATTTTAATTTATTTTCATTTTTTGAGATGGAGTCCATTTCTGTCACCTAAGCTGGAGTACAATGGTGATTTCAGCTCACTGCAACCTCTGCCTCCAGGTTTCAAGCAATTCTCTTGCCTCAGCCTCCCGAGTAGCTAGGATTACAGGTGCCTAACATCACCCTTGGCTAATTTTTTGTATTTTTAATAGAGATGGGATTTCACCATGTTGGCCAGGCTGGTCTCAAACTCCTGACCTCAGGTGATCCACCTGCCTTGGCCTCCCAAAGTGCAGGGATTACAGGCGTGAGCCACCGTGCCCGGCTTTGTGTGAGATTTTGTCTTTGTGACTAAATCACTTCTTTGTGTACAAACTTAGATTCTGCCCCTGAGCATGTGTGTTCATGCTTAACTGATTCAATGTCTACATTTCCCCAACATATTACGCCAAATGTACTTAACAGCAATTAGAATGTTTGCCGCCTGCTGTGTGCAGATCTCCCCAGAAAACAAAACTCTCTTAAATGGCAGTATAAGTACTTCTGAAGATTAAAGCTGGTGATTTGCAAAGTGCTCGGTTTGCTGACTTCCTGGAAATATCAAGATTAACAAAGAAATTCATTGATCCCATTTTGCTTTCCTGACGCCTGTGCACGGGCCTGAGGGAGTACATCCCACGTGGCTGTGTGATTCAGATGAAGACTTGCTGTTGCTTCTTTTCACAGCCAACATGCTGATTTAGTGGCATTTTTCTCGGCGAAAGTTCCCCAAGAAAACAAATCTGTGTATATTTCTACAGGAAATGCTCTACCTATTCTGCCCCATTGAGTCGTGAAGGAAACATGGCTGATTTGCTACTGTTCAAGGGGCTTCTCAGGTCTCGATTCAAAAACCATACACTGGTTGTTTGATGTTGGATAAATCTCAGCCATGCTGAACACCGTTTCCCCCAACTCTGAATACAGGGCCCCTGAACAAGTGGCCTTCCACGACTTCTTCCATTTCTTTTTAGAGACAGAGTCTGTCACCCAGGCTGGAGTGCAGTGGCCCGATCTCAGCTCACTGTAGCCTCCACCTCCCGGGTTCAAGCAGTTCTCCTGCCTCAGCCTCCCAAATAGCTGGGACTACAGGCACACACCATCTACTGTATTTTTAGTAGAGACGGGGTTTTGCTATGTTGACCAGTCTAATCTTGAACTCCTGACCTCAAGTAATCCACTCGCCTTGGCCTTCCAAAGTTCCGGGGTTACAGACGTGAGCCACTGTGCCTGGACAGAGAAAGCAGCCCTTTGTAATGTGTTAATTTACTCAGTAACCAATGTTGTTGGAGTGTAGATGATACGCCCTGAATTTTACTGGGCACTGGAAAATACAGTGACGATTGAGAAGCAAAGTCCTTACTCTCAGAGCAGAGCAATCTTGCAAACACACGTATGTCCTGGTCACTGTAAAGAGTCCTGCAGCCAATGCCAGCCACCAATTTGGTTGCGTTCTCTGGACAGCTCCACCACCCCACTTCCCTTCCATTGAGACCCTGTTGTGCCCTTGATGATCTCCCCGACTTGGAATTTTCCTCCATTCTCTGATTTCTTTATTCTCCGACTTCAAAACCGGCCATCTTTATTCCCTTCCAGCAGTTAAGTAACTTTCCCATAGCTAATATTAAAAGGAAAACCCAAGACAAATAGACAAATTCAATGAAACAGTTTACTTGAGCAAAGAAGGACTGGTGAATTGGGCAGCTATATGGTGGAAAAAGATTTAAAGGCAGCAAAAGGAGAGTGATGGACGGAAAACAGAAGCGAGGGACAGAAGCAGCTCTTGGTTACAGTTGAGGATTTCAACAGTTGGCCACCTTTGACTGGCCACACTTCGTGATTGGCACAAGAATAGGTGACAGTTTGTTTCCCCGTCCAGTTATGTTACACTTCACTGTTTATGGAGAAACCTTGAGGCTTAACTTAAAATATGCAAGGAGGCAGCTAGAACTTTATACATATACATGTATATATATTTATATTTTTTCCATAAGTGATTGGGGTACAGGTGGTATTTGGTTACGTTTCGTGGTGATTTGTGAGACCCTGGTGCCCTATCACCCGAGCAGTATTTACTGTACCATATTTGTTGTCTTTTGTCCCTTGTCTGCCTTCTTCTCTTCCCCGCAAGTCCCCAAAGTCCATTATATTCTTCTTCTTCTTTTTTTTTTTTTTGAGATGAAGTCTTGCTCTGTCACCCAGGCTGGAGTGCAATGGTGCGACCTCAGCTCCCTGCAACCCCCACCTCCCAGGTTCAAGCGATTCTCCTGCCTCAGTCTCCCAAGTAGCTGGGATTACAGGCTCCTGCTACCAGGCCTGGCTAATTTTTGTATTTTTAGTAGACAGAGGATTTCACATTGTTGGCCAGGCTGATCTCGAAATCCTGAGGTCTGGCGATCTGCCTGCCTCAGCCTCCCAGAGTTCTGGGATTGCAGGTGTGAGTCACTGCACCTGGCCCCATTGTATCGTTCTTATTAGACTAAATCTAACTTAAAGTATTTAGTGGTAGTCAAGAGGTCCGAGGTGAGGCCTTGATACAGATATGGCTCTCTGCCTTCCTCAGTTCTTGGCATTTAGGACACTGGTGCTCCCACACAGTTTCATCTCTTCCTCCTCTGAGTGTCCTGGATGGAATGCTGCCCTCCAGTCCCGGTCTCCACAGGACTCAGTGCCCTCCGCCAATATCCCACTGGGCCTAATCCTGCCTCTCTTCCATAAGGTCGTTGTGTGGGGTGGGATTCCAAATACAACATATCGTTTTGCCAGATAAATGGCATTCCTGGCAATATTCCTTTGGGCCGGTGAGCAAAGTAGAGCATTTTGTGGAGTAGTACAGATGTGTCACTAAATATTTTTCATTAGAGCCCATTTTCAATGACTCATTCAAGGAATTTTTAAACGCAGGCAGAGTCATGGAGCAAAATGTCTCAGAGAGAAAAGAGGGAGTTTGTCAGGCCCTCATCTTGAAGAAGCCGTGACTTTGCCAACTAGAGCTTAGCATGCTTTCTGCTTATAATCCTGCCTGCTGGCTGAGTGGAGAACAAGATTCTTTTTTTTTTCTTTTTTTGAGATGGAGTCTTGCTCTGTCACCAGGCTGGAGTGTAGTGGTGCAATCTTGGCTCACTGTAACCTCCACCTCCAGGTTCAAGTGATTTTTCTGCCTCATCCTTCTGAGTAGCTGGGACTACAGGTGCATGCCACCATGCCTGGCTAATTTCTGTATTTTTAGTAGAGATGGGTTTCACCATGTTGGCCAGGATGATCTTGATCTCTTGACCTTGTAATCTGCCCCGCTTGGCCTCCCAAAGGGCTGGGATCACAGGTATAAGCCACCTCGCGCAGCTGAGAACAAGACTCTTTGAAGATGTAGGAATGTAAGATGAGGGGAACTCATTTGCTGGGGCTGAATGCCAAGTGAAAATTTCTCTTTTTTAACCTACTTCTCTTATCTTTTCCTGCATTCCCAGATTTCCAAAAGAAATAGTTTTGCTATTTTTTATTATTTTAATTTTTTTAATTTTGAGATGGAGTCTCACTCTGTTGCCCAGGCTGTAGTGCAATGGCATGATCTCGGCTCACTGCAACCTCTGCCTCCCAGGTTCAGGTGGTTCTCCTGCCTCAGCCTCCTCAGTAGCTGGAATTACAGGCCTGTGCACCATCATGCCCAGCTAAGTTTTGTATTTTTAGTAGAAACTGGGTTTCACCATGCTGGCCTCACACTCCTGACGTCAAGTGATCCACCTGCCTCAGGCTCCCAAAGAGCTGAGATTACAGGAATAAGACACAGCATCCCGCCAGGGAAGGAATAGTTTCAATCCACTACATCCATGACTCCCTCCACAACTCATCATAGTACACACTATATTGAAATTTACAGATTTCTCATATGATTTCCTGGCAAACCTAATAGAGTTTTAAAGTCTTTTTTTTAATTAAAGAAAGTACCCAAATGACAGTTGAATATGGTATTTATGAATTGTCTACATCAGCTGTTCCCCACCTTTGTGGTACCAGGTACTGGTTCATGAAAGACAATTTTTCTATGAACTGGGGATGAGGGGTAGGGTGGTTTTGGAATTATTCAAGCACATTCCATTGATTGTACATATTGTTTCTATTATTATTACATTATAATAGATAATGAAATAATTCTACAACTCGCCATTATGTAGAATCAGTGGGAGCTCTGAGTTTGTTTTCCTGCAACTAGATGATCCCATCTGGGGGTGATGGGAGACAGTGACAGATCATCAGGCATTAGATTCTCATAAGGAGCCCACAACCCAGATCCCTCATATGTGCTGTTCACAGTAGGGTTTGCACTCCTATGAGAAGCTAATGGTGTTGCTGATCTGACAGGAGGCAGAGCCCGGGTGGGAATGTGAGCAGACTGGGAGAGGCGGTGAATACACAAGAAGCATTGCTTACTCTCCTGATACTCGCCTCTTGTTGTGTGGCCTGGATTCTAACAGGCCACAGACTGGTGCTGTTCCAAGGCCTGGGCGTTGGGGACCTGTGCTCTAGATGTATACAGAAGAAGAAAACACCTTTTCAAGCCTCAGCCCCAGATCTCTCTGTTCTCAGCAAAGGTGGCTACTGTTGGCTGCTTTTTGTGTGTCTTTCTGATGTTTTCTTGTGTATGAATATGCTGGACATGCCCATATTTAATCTTGAAAGATTCTGCCAACTTGCTCTCTAAAGGACTTTGCCTATTTATAGGTCAACTAACAGTGCATGTATGTTCTTCTTCACACTTGACTACCCTAGATAAGACCAGTCTTCAGTTTGTTTTGCCAACCTGAGGCTAAGAAAAACATTTCTTAAAAGTTCTTGGATGCCTTTCTTTGACTACTACACAGGCTGATCATCTTTTCATATGTGTATTTGATATATTGGTTTCTTCTGTTGATTTCTGAGAGACATTTGTTAATATCACTCACTGTGATGGAGACTTTTTGTCTTTTACTTCATGGATTTTCAGTACAGTTTGCTTTACCTGTTGGTGAACTGTGTTTTTAGGTAAGTGTTTGGAAATAGATGCTCCGTGCCACAAAGAAAAATCAGCACTCAGACAAAGGATCTTTCAGCAATGCAATTTTTACTTCCTGGACTGCAGGAAGGGTACTCCCACTAGCCATCTTGCCATAAGAGTACAATTAACAAAGGAAAACAGATACATTTATCCCTTACTCATTTGGGGTTGTCCTTACTGCTGTGTCTGATCTCCATTGGCTGGAGCCAGACCTAACAATCTAAACTAAAACCTGATTGGCTAACAACTTAAAACTTTTCTAAACAGGTAAAAGCAATGGAGAGGTGGGACATGCCTGTGAACATGTCCAGCACAGACATCTTGGTTAAAGTACAAGGACATAGAATGTACTACGTGCCTGTAAGCATGGCGTGTCTCACAGCTACATAGGATGGGACTTAACAAAGTGATTAGCTCACCTAGTATTTATTCTTTAACAAGAAGGGAAACTTTAAAAAGGACCTTTTCTACTTCCCGTGGTATGGATATTCGTGACTATTTAATTGTCTTAAGCAATACCTTTGATCAATAAAAAAATTCCTCTTTGACCCTGGATTCTTTCATGTCTCTTGTAAAACCACTGCCATAATCTTATTGATCTACTTTGCTTGCCTCTCCTTATCAATACTTCTTCCTTGTTGGCTTCTGAGTGTCTATGTAAAACATCAATAGGTTCTAGCTGGATGTTAGCATGAGGACAAACTGATGACAGGTATGGAACCAGAAAACATATGGGTGGAAACCCCAAATCCCAAGTGCTAGCCATGGGTTCACCTTGACGCTTGTGCAGGGGAGGTGGGAAGGGGATGGTTTGGACTACTGGAATTTGGACCGTACATCATAATGGCAACCGAGAAGGGGACCCGTTTGGTATAGGCAGAGCTTTCCTCCTGTTTGCTGTGTTTGTTGGTGATTTCCAGTTGGATGTCCCTAAGCTATGTGGTTGTTTGCTTTTAAGGGCTGGTCCCAGGTTATAATGGGGCTCCCTAATGCCTGAAGCCACTGGAAAATTGAGAAATGAGATCTAGTGAGTTGCCTGTTTCCTTGACTGGTCTCACTAGCCACGGATGAATCCACCAACTCCTTTCAAATTTAATTGCAGGAGTCAAATGCCCTCTTCCATTTGGGGCTCTTCCTATCAGATCAGATGCCTTGTTCATAGTTTTGATAATTTAGACTGAAAGACACCATTTTCTGCCAACGATGCTGTCAGCTGCCATAGAACAAGCTGCCGTTGTTAATTTGGTAAGTGTATGTGGTCAAGGAAGTACCTCTTACTTCTTACTGGTGGTCTTTACTCAGAATAGGGAAAAGGGGACTTGTGAGAGAGCCACACAGAGAACTAAGCAGGTCACCAGCCGGAGCACTGGACCCTAGGTGAGGACTTGGGCTCTCTGAGCCAGTCTTGACTGCCAACGGAAGATGTCTCCACACATTCCCAGTGGCTTGGGGCCAAAAGGAAGAGATGGAATCTCTGGGGCCATGGGAGGAGCCGAAGAACAGACATGGGGAGGAAGAGAACTGTGATCTGGGAAGAGAGCGCGCACACTGCATCTTTCTTGGGCTGGAAGGGACGCAATGCTGCTCTTTGACTGGGACACAGAAACTGTGTAGTGTCATTTCTCTGGTCTAAAACCCTTGACGCTGGAACTTCCCGTGACTGGAGGATCAAGTCTGAATTTTATAAGCTGGCTTCAGAACACCTGGTCCAGTGCTATATTCTTTTTCTCGCCCCAGTCCCCTCCTGAAACACCTATTTCTGTTTCTTGATGATACATTTGGTGGTACATTACACATTTTCTCTCCTCTGGTTTTTTTTTGAAACAGAGTTTCACTCTTGTTGCCCAGGCTGGAGTGTAATAGGGCAATCTTGGCTCACTGCAACCTCTGCCTCCTGGGTTCATGTGATCCTCCTGCCTCAGCCTCTGGAATAGCTGGGATTACGGGTGTGCGCCACCATGCCCAGCTAATTTTGTGTTTTTAGTAGAGATGGGGTTTCTCCATGTTGGTCCAGCTGGTCTTGAACTCCTGACCTCAGGTGATCTGCCCGCCTCCGCCTCCCAAAGTACTGGGATTACAGGTGTGAGCCACCGCGCCCGGCCTCTTCTCTGTTTTCACGCATGCTATTCGTTTTTTTCCTAGAGCGTTTTCCTTTCCTCTTGTCTCCTCCTTTGCAGGCCCTCACCTGGAAATTACTTACTCATGCTTCATGACCCAGCTCAAATTTTATCTCCTCTGTGAAACCTTCCCTGGGCCCCACTGATCTGCTTGAAGGCAGAAATAAGCTCCCAGAGCATGCTGAACAATTGTCTCTTGTGACATTTATCCTTCCGTGCCATAATTATGATTTACATATCTATTTTTTTTCTTATGCAGTGGTGAGCGTTTCCAGAACAACAGTGAGGTCTTAGAAATTTATCTGTCTTCAACATTTTGCTGTCCCATAATTGATGCTCAGTGTTTGCGAATGTCAAAGTTAAGCTAATGTTTCTGCGTGATGTAGACAGACTTGTTCTTTGGCATGTTAAGAATGAAGAAACAGATTTTTAAATGGATACAAGATCCATATTAAAATCAAAGGCCAGGCATGGCCTTCCATCAGTGGTAAGCACTGAGGCATATCTGTACCACTTAGTTTCCTGGGGGATTTTTCTCTCCTGGCGTTTGCCAGTGGGACGAAATAAGAATTGGAATTAAACAAAGTCACCATCTTCAGCAAGAGATGAGTTTCTTCTCCAGTGATCTGATGTGGCATTTCAACCAGGAATAAGAGATATCCTGGGAGGGAAATCAGTATTTCTACAATTATAGGCTCTTCAGTTCGTCCCTAGAATACTAGAACTGTGTGCTCTGGACAACCTACTTTTGGTGCATATGACCAGAATGTCTTTTCTCTGTTTTATTTATTAATGTATTTAACACATACTTATTGAGTATCTGGGATGAGCTCAACCTATGTTCAGTAGATATACCAGCCAAAGATAAGTGGTCCCTGACCTCATGGAACCTGTAGGCTAGGATGAAAAGGGTAAGTGTCAGGAACAAAGGCTGTGGAGACATGTATTGTTGCCACCCTGAGTTCCCGCCTCACGTATCCACCGCCATTTCTATAGCTTCCTCAATAGCCCAGAACGTGAGGGGTTAAGGTGGCAGTCCCCAGATTTGTAGGAGATGTTCCCTATGGGGTTTTGGAAAGGAAGGCACTGCTAGTTGGAGGACGGTTGAAAAGAATGGAAACTATGTGCCAAGCGTGGTGGCTTATGCCTATAATCCCAGCACTTTGGGAAGCAGAGGTGGGCGGATCGCCTGAAGTCAAGAGTTTGAGACCACATGGAGAAACCCCGTCTCTACTAAAAATACAAACAATTAGCCAGGCGTGGTGGTGCATGCCTGTCATCCCAGCTACCCGGGAGGCGGCAGCACAAGAATCACTCGAATGCAGAAGCGCAAGTTGCAGTGAGCTGAGATCCCGCCACTGCACTCTAGGGTGACACAGTGAGGCTTTGTGTCAAAAAAAAAAAAAAGAATGAAAACTGT
Organism: Leontopithecus rosalia; assembly: GCA_028533165.1. Classification (NCBI taxonomy): domain Eukaryota; kingdom Metazoa; phylum Chordata; class Mammalia; order Primates; family Cebidae; genus Leontopithecus; species Leontopithecus rosalia. The sequence continues at coordinate 184,188,475 of CM052649.1, forward strand.
GTGTTATTGACCTATATCAGAGTGATGGTTCAGATGGCAAGGAGAATTCTACAGGATGTTAAAAAACCAGTGGAAATGGGATTGAAAGAAGATTGAAAATGTTCTTTTCATGCCATTCTGTCCTGGGGTGGAAGTGCTGTCTAGAGAGAGCAATTGGCCATGTAAGTTATTAGGCTGCTTTACAGGTCGGTGTTAGTGGATGGGACTCATTGTCAGGCATGCTCAGTTGGAGAGTTCAGCTTCTTCATAAAATGCCCAGCCCCAGCTCCCATCCTGGGTGGCATCGTCATCATTGTAAACAGCAGTTCTGTAACCTTAAGAAATTGGCATACAGCTGGAGCTAACTCAATTTCCAAACATTCCAAACAAGATTTGTTTATTTAAGTCTCTCATGCTTTTTCAGAGCTACCCGTTCACCAGCAGAGGAAAGTCTACAAGTGGAGTGACTGATTTTATGTTTATTTTATTTTATTTTGTTAGTTTTTGAGACGGGGGCTGGAAAGCAGTGGCAGCATTGTGGCTCACTGCAGCCTCGAACTCCTGGGCTCAAGTGATCCTCTTGCTTCAGCCTCCTGTGTAGCTGGGACTACAGGTGTGGGCCACCCATGGCTGGCTAATTTTTAAAATATTTATTTATTTATTTTGAGACAGAGTTTCAATCTGTCACCCAGGCTGGAGTGTGTTTGTGGGATCTTGGCTCACTGCAACCTCTGCCTCCTGGGTTTAAGTGATTCTTGTGCCTGAGCGTCCTGAATTGCTGGGATTACATGCTCTGCTAATTTGTGTATTTTCAGTAGAGACGGGGTTTTGCTGTGTTGGCCAGGCTGCTCTTGAACTCCTGGTCTCAAGTGATCTGCCTATCTCAGCCTCCCAGAGTGCTGGGATGACAGGCCTGAACCACTGTGCCTGGCCCCTGTTTTTAGTTTTTGTAGAGCTGGGGTCTCTCTGTTGCCCAGGCTGGTCTCAAATATCTGGCCTTGAATGACCCTCCTGCCTCAGCCTCCCAAAGTGCTGAGATTAAAGGTGTGAGCCACTGTGCCTCGTGTGACTTTATGTTTATTATACAAGCGTATCGTGGGATTGCTCCTGGGCAGAGACAGAAGTTGGAGGTTCACTTTAGTGGCATTTGTATTTTTGTCAAGAATGAATAACATGAGGTCAAGTTGGATCCTTCTTCCCCACAGCTGATGTGAAAAGGTAGAATAGCTGTGATTTCAGTTTTGATTCAGATCTGTTTCTGACTGTGGCATCAGAGGGCAATTGTAGGGTGACAGGGTGTGCCTGTTATGCATGCCCCTCCATGTCATGCCCATGTGAAAATCTCAGGCTTAGTCAAGCTTTGCAGTTCCCTTTAATTTTGCAGTATGATTTTGTCATGTATTCATTTATCTAAATTGATGTGTTTTTCTGTGGTACACTTGCTTATGATAAAAAGAATGAGAACAGAAAACGTATAAAGAAGCAACAAAAATGGTTTATAATTTCACCACCCAGAAGCAGAATAACATTTCATTGTTGTTTTATTTTGAAGGACTTTTATTACTCATGAAGTTCTACCTGTTTCCATAAGTTTGTTAGTCATTTGTCTCTTTTGAATTGAGTTGTGCATTCATGTTTTGTGTTTGTCTAACTGTGCTCTTTGAGTTTCCATTATTTGAATAGTATAAGATCTTTTACTCTTTGTCATTGCTGTAAATGACTTGTTTGCAATTTGCCATTGCCTTTTTTTTTTTTTTTTTTTTT
>CM052649.1:184190717-184218065 GCA_028533165.1 Leontopithecus rosalia
TAGACATATAGAGGTGAAGGAGCTTTTAGCATCGGCAGTTTGATAATGCCTCTTCATGCATTGCATGTCCCGTTAGCATGTGAAACCTCCGATATCATAATGAGATTATAGTGAGGAAAAACTCAGTGAAAGGTCAGCGCTTGGAGCCCATCTTGTCTTGTGCTGACTGCAGTCCATCAGGTCTCTTCAGGAATGCCAGAGTCTCACTGAGGTAGCCTTAGAAGAAGGCCATGCTCTTAGCAGGAATGCTATAGTCCCTCCGGAACAGCCTGGGGTGAAGTAACTCAAAAGAGAGAAATGGTCAGGTTCTTTCTTTTTTTTTGAGATGGAGTCTCACTCTGTTGCCCAGGCTGGAGTGCAGTGGCTCCATCTCGGCTCACCACAACCTCCACCTCCTGAGATCAAGCGATTCTCTTGCCTCAGCCTCCCAAGTAGCTGGGATTACAGGTGTGCACCACCATGCCCGGGTAATTTTTACTATTTTTAGCAGAGACGGGGTTTCACCATGTTGGCCAGGCTGGTCTCAAACTCCTGACCTCATGATCTGCCCATCTTGGCCTCCCAAAGTGCTGGGATTACAGGCGTGAGCACTGTACCCGGCCGTATTTTTTATAATTGGGAATTCTTCTTGGTCAGCTAAGTTAGGAGGGGCCTACATTCTGCTGTGTGACCCCGGTCAGCTGGTGAAGGGAGGCAAGGGTGTAGGGAGGGGAACATGTGAGGGGTCTTGGTGACCATGCTTTGGGTCTGCCAGGACCCAGCCTCTATACCAGGGGTCCCCAACCCCTGGGCGGCCGACTGGTTTGGGTCTGTGGCCTGTGGCCTGTTAGGAACTGGGCCACATGGCAGGAGGTGAGGGATGGTGAGCCAGCGAAGCTTCACCTGTACTTACAGCTGCTCGTCATCACTGGCATGACCACCTGAGCTCTGCCTCCTGTCAAATCAGCAGCAGCATTAAATTCTCATAGGAGTATTGTGAACTGTCCATGCTAGGGAGCTATTTTGTAGGCTGCACACGCGTTATGAGAATCTAATGCCTAATGATCTGAGATGGAACAGTTTCATCCTTAAACCATATCCCTGTCTGGGCACAGTGGCTCACACCTATAATCCCAGCACTTTGGGAGGCCGAGGCGGGTGGATCACAAGGTAAGGAGTTCAAGACCAGCCTGGCCAATATGGTGAAACCCTGTCTCTGCTAAAAATACAAAAATTAGCTAGGCATGGTGGCCTGTGCACTAGTCCCAGCTGCTTGGGAGGCTGAGGCAGGAGAATCGCTTGAACCTGGGAGGTGGAGGTTCCAGTGAGCAGAGATTGCACCACTGCACTCCAGCTTGGTTGACAGTGTGTTTTGTTTTTGACAAAACAAAACAACAACAGAAAAAGCACATCTCCCCTACCCTACCCTACACCTCTGGTTTATGGAAAAATTGTCTCCCATGAAACCGTTTCCTGATGGCAGAAAGGTTGGGGACCGCTGCTGTACCCTGTCTTCCAGTGATGACATCTAACCAGGCGTTTCTTGAAACGTATCATATCGTTAAGCCCCACAGGACTGTGTGTCTCTGGGTTTCCTTAAACCCTTTTCTTTTCCGCAGTTTTATTATCGTTACCTATTTATTCTATCAGGTGCAATGTTGAAATCATTTGTCAAGTGCTAAAATTGTTTCCATAGAAATACTTACAAAGGTAACATTTGTAGTATTTTTTAAATTATAAAGGTAATGGGCGTTTGGTGTGGAAAATTGGAGACTACAGTGAAATATAAAGGAGTAAACAGAAGTAATAAAAAATTCCTCCACTCACACCCTCCTTGATGAATAATTCTTTCTTTTCAGAGGCAGGAGCTTTGGAGTCAGGTGGCTCTAGATTTAAAGTTTTACTCTACCTACCACTCTCTTGGCTTTGTGAAAGAACTCTGCGTCTCAATTTTCTCATCTGAAAAATGGGGATTCCGTCATGACTGGCTGATTGTGAGACAGAATGAGATGATGTATAGCTATACACTTCCCAGCACAGCGGCCAGTATGGCTGGGCTCACCCTTGCACATATGCCCAACCGGGGCTGCCTTTCTGATCCTTGTGGTTGGGGGCCAGTGGGCTAGCCCAGTCTTCTCATTGTGACAGTATGAGAATGTCCCTCACAGGCCCACACTTGGAGCTGGGATGTAGCTCTTCACCTGGTCAAAGCAAACCACATGGCCAAGCCCAGATCCGGGGGTAGAGTAAACAGACTTTGCCTCTTTAGTGGGAAAAACTTCAAAGTCACACTGCAAAGGATGTGGAGGCACGGAAGGTGAAGGATTGGGCTATGCATGCATTTTGCCACACCGTAGAAACAGGATCTGCCAATCTCCCTGGCAGTTCAGGATGGAAGAAGGCATTTTAGGGTTGACTGAGATAAGATCAAGCGAGGACTAAGCTGGACCTGGAAAAGCTGCATTTGCCCTGTCCTCCAGGAAATTGTTTTTTTATTTTTTGAGACGGAATCTTGCCCTGTTGCCCAGGCTGGAATGCAGTGGTGCAGTCCTGGTTCACTGCAACCTCCGTCTCTTGGGTTCAAGAGTTTCTCATGCTTCAGCCTCCCAAGTAGCTGTGATTAATGCCTGGATAATTTTCGTATTTTTAGTAGACATGGAATTTCTCCATGTTGGCCAGGCTGGTCTGAAACTCCTAACCTCAAGTGCTGGGATTACAGGTGTGAGTCACCACACCTGGCTGGAAGATTTTATAAGTGGAGATAATAAAAGTGAAATGGACGTAGGGATGGTACAGATGTGGGAAGAATTAATAACCATTCTTAGAATTAAGCAATATTCCTGTTCTCTCTCCCTCTTTTTCTTCCTCTTTCTTCCTCCCCTTCTCTCCTTTTTTTCTTTAAAAAAAAATAAAAATTAAAAAAAAAACAAAAAAAAAACAGATGTGGGAAGAAACAAGTGTTTTCAGGGTCAGTGTCAGGAAAAACATTGCAGGGTCGATTTGGGCAGAACAGTGAAGGGAAAGCAGCTCGTCTGGTAATACATTTCTCATTGCTCTGCTGAAGCCACACCTGGCTCATTTTCTTTTTGAGGCAGAGCCTTGCTCTGTCACCCAGGCTGGAGTGCAGTAGCACAATCTTGGCTCACTGCAACCTCTACCTCCTGGGTTCAAGTGATTCTCATGCCTCAGCCTCCTGAGTAGCTGGGATTACAAGCGCACACTACCATGCATGGAGGCTTCTGCCTGTAATCCCAGCATTTGGGAGGCCGAGGTGGGCGGATCACTTGAGGCCAGGAGTTCACGATCAGCCTGACCAACATGATAAAATCCCATCTCTGTTCAAAATAACAAACCTTCAGGACCAGTTTGGAGCTCTGTAAAGGAGTGAAGAGGTTGGAAGGTGAAACACTGCATGAGAGCAAAGCATTTTATGGTCGTCAGAGACAGGGTCTCGCTCTGTCACCCAGGCTGGAGTGCAGTGGTGCAATCACCTCCCTGCACCTTCAACCTCCTGGGTTCAAGTGGTCCTCTCACCTCAGCCTTCCAGGTGAATAGCTAAGACTACGGGCATGTGTCACCACGCCTGTCTAATTTTAAAATTATTTTTAGAAATGGGGTCTTGCTATGTTGCCCATGCTGGTCTCAAACTCTTGGCCTCAAGTGATCCTGCCTGGGCCTTCCAAAGCTCTGGGATTACAGGCATGAGCTACTGCCCCCAGCCTATGGCTTTTAATTTCTATGAAGAGTCCTACTGGGCCGGGTGTGGTGGCTAATGCCTGTAAGCCCAGCACTTGGGAGGCCAAGGCAGGCAGATCACTTGAGGTCAAGATTTCACTACCAGCGTGACCACCATGGTGAAACCCCGTCTCTACTCAAAATACAAAATTAGCCAGGCATAGTGGAGTGTACTGGTAATCCCAGCTACTCAGCAAGCTGAGGCAAGAGAATCACTTGCACCTGGGAGGCAGAGGTTACCGTGAGCCAAGAATGTGCCACTGCACTCCAGCCTGGGCGACAGAGAGAGACTCCTTCTCAAAAAAAAAAAAAGGAATCCTACTGGCCAAATTTTGGATCTGCTAGTCCTTGGCATAAAGCTTTTTGTTATTTCTAATTTGCTTTATTTCCTGATGTATTTTCATCCCTCTTGCAGCAGTCAGGGTTCTCCCCTCTGGTTCTCCACGTATCATAGAAAGGTATAGGATAAATGCCGGGTATGAATAACGTAGGCAGTATTTCCTGTACATTCATGGGAGGATTTTTTTTTTTTAGCTCTGGCCTGAAACTGTCTGCATTAATTTACCCTTAATTGTTTTTAGAAATTCTATTCCTGAGCCATTGCTTAATAAAACTCTAGGTTTTTTTTTTTTTTTGCTTTAGTTGAATTCCTCAAGATAAGCTGTACAATACCCAGACAGATTCATTTACTAAACTGAGAATCTGAAGGACGCCTCCCTTCTGCTTGCGCGCACGTGTGTGTGTGTGTGTGTGTGTGTGTGTGTGTGTGTGTGTGTATGTCTTTTCTTCCCTTTTAGAGAAAGCCCTGCTGTACAAAGCAGGGAACTGAGGGTAAAAGAAGAAAATCCTTCTGGGTGCAGTGGCTCATGCCTATAATCCCAGCACTTTGGGAGGCCCAGGTAAGTGGATTCATTGAGGCCAGGAGTTCAAGACCAGCCTGGACAACTTAGCAATGCCCCATCTCTGAAAAAAAATTAAAATGAGTTGGGCATGGTGCCATGCCAGTAATCCCAGTACTTTGGGAGGCTGAGGCAGGTGTATCACTTGAGGTTGGGAGTTTGAGACCAGGCTGGCCAACATGGTGAAACTCCCTCCCTACTAAAAATACAAAAATTAGCTGGTCGTGGTGATACACACCTGTAATCTCAGCTACTCGGGAGGCTGAGGCAGGAGAATCACTTGAGGCCGGGAGATGGAGGTTGCAGTAAGCCAAGATCGTGCCATTGCTTTCCAGCCTGGGTGACAGATCAAGACTATATTAAAAAAAGAAAAAGAAAAAGAAAAAATCTTTCTGATGACAGAGAGTTAGTTTGTTTGCCCATGACAAGGCTTCTTACCATACGTTGAAATAGCATATCTTGCCAAGGAAAGCTGAGCCCCACAGATTTTTGGCTAAAGGCAATTACCTTGTCCTTGGAAAAGCAACTCTTTACAACTCAAAGAAAAATCCATATTTCCCAGGAAACCAGTAGGTGATCAGCCCAAGAATAAAAATTGTCTTTGGAGAATATTCCAAAACAAATATTACTGGAAGCCAGGCTGGCAAGAAGACATAGAGCTGTGTTGAGCCTAAAGTGCTCGGCAACAGAAGCTGCACCAGTCACTGGTGTGAGCATGGTGTTGTGGGGACTCAGGCTGACTGTTCTCTGGCTGTGTGGACTGAGTTCATCCCTTCCTTCCCTGCTTCTGTGGGAAGCTGATAAAAGGTAGAATTCTCTCCCCACCAAAAAAAAATCAATGTGCAGGCACCCACAATGACATGGTTTGGGTCTGTCCCCACCCAAATCTCACCTCGAATTGTCATCTCCATGTGTCTGAAGAGGGTCCTTTAATCTCCATGTGTTGAGGGATGGAGGTGATTGGATCATGGGGGTGGTTTCCCCCATGCTGTCCCTTGACAGTGAGTGAGTTCTCAGGAGATCCGATGGTTTTGTAAGTGTTTGGAAGTTCCTCCTTCCTTCTGTCTTCTGCTGCCTCGTGAAGAAGGTGCTTGCTTCCCTGTTGCCCTCTGCCATAATGAGTTTCTTGAGGCCTTCCCAGCCATGTGGAACTGTGAGTCCATTAAACCTCTTTCTTTTGTGTCTGTCCACGTATCTATCTATCTATCTATCTATCTATCTATCTATCTATCTATCTATTTTTGAGATGTAGTTTTGCTCTCTTGCTCAGGCTGGAGTGCAGTGATGTGATGTCAGCTCACCACAACCTCCACCTCCTGGGTTCAAGTGATTCTCCTGCTCAGTCTCCTGAGTAGCTAAGATTACAGGCTTCACCATGCCTGGCTAATTTCATGTTTTTAGTAGAGACAGGGTTTCTCCATGTTGGTCAGGCTGGTCTTGAACTCCCGACCTCAGGTGATCTGCCTGCCTCAGCTTCCCAAAGTGCTGGGATTCCAATCGTGAGCCACCGCACTGGGCCTACCTCTTTCCTTTATAAATTACAGTCTCGGGTATAGCGTGTGAAAACGGACTCATACAATATCTTGCATTCAGTTTCTGGGAGTTTTGCAGGGGCTCCCTAGACCATGATATTTCTCATGCTTTATAGCAGGCTAAATCTTGATGTGTGAGCATTGCTCCAATATAACTAATAGGCAGGGCACACTTAGATTCAAATGCTGGAGTAGGCGGTTTGTCCAGGAGACTGCTCTGTGCGGGAACTGAGCTAATGAGGTGCGTTGTTGCTTCCTGGAAGAACTGCAGAGCTCAACTGGAGGAAATCAAACCACTCAGCAAAGTGTGCATTTTTCCTAATAATGAGAGCCCCAGAAGCGGGGGCCTCACACCTCTCAGTGATTCCAACCCACATCTCGTTTTGCAAGGTTTGCTGTTGCCAAAAATGATACCACTCTCCTGAGATTATGGGGAAGGCTTGATGAGGAGGGAAGCAAAAAGGGAAAATGGGCTGGTTAATGCAGTTGACCCAAGCAGCTTTTGGAGTTTGAGCCCTGATTAGTAAATCAAGGGAGACAGAAGTGCGGTTGTGTTCGGGATGGTGTCTTTTAAGTGTTGACGTGCCATCACTGATGCTTTAATTGAGGTAGGAAATAAGTGATGCCTTTGATCATAAGAGGAGCAGAGGGAATAAATAGGAAAGGGATTTTCATTTCTTCATTCAGTAACCATTTATCTGCCAAGCATTGTGCCGAGCTCTGGGGGAACAGAAAGAAATAAGACCAGGCACTGTGGCTCACGCCTGTAATCCCAGAGCTTTGGGAGGTGAAGGAGGAAGGATTGCTTGAGGTCAGGAGTTTGAGACTAGCCTGGGCAACATAGTGAGATCCAATCTCTACAAAAGAAAACAAAAAAATTCAGCCAGGTGTGGTGGTGCACGCCTGTAGTCCCAGCTCCTTGGAAGGCTGAGACAGGAGGATTGCTTGAGCCCAGGAGGTTGAGGCTGCAGTAAGCTATGATTGTGCCACTACACTCCAGCCTTGGTGACAGAGCAAGACCCTATCTCTAAAAAAGGAGAAAAAAGAGAAAGAATGATACCGTAGCTCCTGAACGCCTGCACTCTTGAAGTGGGAATGGCCAGAGTGAAGAGTGCCATGATGGCAGCCTGCAGAGGGACAGAAAATAACAAAGGAGAAGTGCCTGGTACCTGGCTGGGCTCTGGGAAGGCGGGGGCTGGACACCGGAGGACGTGCCTAGCAGGAAGAAGGTAGTGTTGGGCAGAAAGAACATTTGTGTGTCTTGAGAGCATTCTCAGTTCTAGGAAATAACAAGTATTTATAGATTCATAGTGGCTGGAGAAAGGGCAGGGAGAGGCAATGAGGTTGGAGAGATGGATTGGGCTCAACTTGGGTGGCAAGCAGAGGAATTTAAACCTAATTCTGAAAAGTTAGAATTAGGAGAGGCCAAGAGATCCTTTAAGCAGTGGAGTGACGTGATCATGTGTACTTCAGAGGGGTCACTCTGGTAGCAGTAGGGTAGGTGGGGTTGGGGGCAAGGGACCAGGTAGGAGGCTTTTGTTGTCATTCAGGAGGTAACGATGAGGACTGGAACTAAGCTGGTGGGAATGGAGAAGGGACAAATGTCATACAGAGACCCTGCAGATGGCAGAATCGGCAGGATTTGGTGACCGATTGGCATGTTGAGGGGTCATGACTTGAATTTGACTCCTGACACCACAGGGTGGTGCCCTTCAGCAAAGACAGAGTGATACAAAGAAAGCAGGTTTCAGTTTTCCGCACGCTGAATTTGGGGTAGTTATGAGCATTCCACGTGGAGCTTTGCAGGGAGGACCTGAAGTTTCAATGAAGGTCCAGGCTAGAGATGCAGGTTTGGGAGTTGCCTGGGTGCTCAGAGCTATAGAGACTTGTATGAAGTCACCCAGGACCAGAGAGAACTGCAAAGGGCAAAAGAAGGAGCTTGAGGATTGGGTGAATTTAAAGGAAAGGGTAATCTGTGCAGCAAAACCAGTAGCCAGGGAAGGTCCCACAGGAGAAAAAGCGCTGGTAGGAATGGGGGAGGAATACTGAGTGTCCAGGATCCGAGGATGAGTGTCCAGGATCCGAGGATGAGTGTCCAGGATCCGAGGAAAGAGCGATTATGTAAGGGGGAGGGATGGAGGTGTTGCCTCCTGCAGAAAGGGTTATCAGCTGTGGTGAGGTTGGAAGGGTCCCTCCATTCTAGCCACATAGAGTAGCTGTCACTGGAAACTTGAACAGTTTTAGCAAAATAGTGTGCACAGGAGCCAAACTGAGGAATGAATGAGAAGTAAGAAGGAGACAGGAAGGGGAGGAAACATGGTAATTAAGGCAATTAAGGCTGCGGGAAAGGAGACTGTTGACTTATTTATTACCATTGCTTTTTAGTTTTGTTTGTTTGTTTGAGACAGGGTCTTTTTCTGTTGACCAGGCTGGAGTGCAGTGATGCAATCATAGCTGACAGCATCCTTGACCTTCTGGGCTCAAGTGATCCTCCTGCCTCAGCCTCCTGAGTAGCCAGCACCACACCCGGCTAATTTTTAAAATGTTTTTGTAGAGACAGGATCTTACTTTGTCACCCAGGCTGGTCTCGAACTCCAGGCCTCAAGCGATCCTCCTGCTTCACCCTCCCAAAACTCTGGGATTACAGGCATGAGGCACTGCACCAACTCAATTTTTTACTTAAGTGGGAGAGAGTTGAGTAGAAAAGATGGGTGGAGGGAGGGCAAAGATGCAAGAAAGAGTGATGGACAAGCAAGGCTCCGACGTGAGAGGAGGCTGGGATCCCCAGTAAGGATGCAGGGGTCTGCCTGGAGCTCCTGGATTCAGCTTCCATCAGGAGAGGAGGGGAAGACAAAGAATGGCTTGAGAAGCTGGTCAGCTTGCAGGACCAAAGTGCTTCTTTTATTTCCAGTCCACAGGAACCACCCAGAGAGCTTGATAAGTGGGAGATTACTGGGCCCTACCTCCAAGGATTCTGATTCCCTGGGTCTGGGAGGAGCCAGGAGATTTTATTTTATTTTATTTTTTAAGGGCAGGGTCTCGCTGTCACCCAGGCTGGAGTGCAGAGGCACGATATTGACTCGCTGCAATTTCTGCCTCCTGGGCTCAAGGGATCCTCCCACCTCAGCCTCCTGAGTAGCAGGGACTATAGGCGTGTGCCACCATGCCCAGCTAACTTTTATATTTATTGGTAGAGACAGGATTTCACCAGGTTGGCTAGGCTGGTCTCGAATGCCTGACCTCAGGTGATCTGTCTGCCTCAGCCTCTTAAAGTGCTGGGATTCCAGGCATGAGCCACTACGCCTGGCCTGGTCCCAGGGATTTTTATTTCTAACAAGTTCCCAGATAATGCTGTTGTAGATGCTACAAACCTGTGGAACACATGTGGAAATTTGGGCTGATGGCATTGATTTCTCTGTGGAGTAGGAGGCACAATTCCTTGTGGAGAGGGAGATTGCCCCAAGGAACTTGGCAAAAGGTAGAGGACAGTGAAAGGGAATGAAATCCAGGTTTCTAACCTAGAACAGGAAGAAGCTTGCAGAGCAGGCCAGGTGTGGTGACTCACACCTGTAATCCCAGCACTTTCGGAGGCAGAGGCAGGCGGATCACCTGAGGTCAGGAGTTGGCGACCAGCTTGGCTAACATGGTGAAACCCCATCTCTACTAAAAATATAAAAATTAGCTGGGTGTGGTCGTGCATGCCTGTAATCCCAGCTAATCAGTAGCCTGAGGCAGGAGAATCGCTTGAATGTGGGATGTGGAGGCTGCAGTGAGCCGAGATCATGGTATGGCATGCCAGCCTGGGTGACAAGAGCAAGAATTTGTCTCAGAAAAGAAAAGATAAAACCTGCAGAGCAAAGACTGGAGCCCTTGGAGGTGTCTCCTTTGCAGCTCATGACTGTGAGACTTGGTCCTGCATCCTGAAGTGTCAGCTGTGTGAGAAAAGGGGAGGAGAAGCAGGTGCGTGGTGCCATCGAGAGCTGGGATCCTTCAGCACTTGTGGGAAAGAACGGCAGAGGGACAGGAGAACTGGGGGTTGGCAACAGGCAGAGCCTGTTTGAGGGAAGTATGGAGATTCCAGCTGGACTGGGCAAACATGAAACGAGGGAAGGGCTAATAGATTCAAAACAAAAGAAAAACATCCAGGCGTGGTGGCTCACGCCTGTAATCCTAGCACTTTGGGAGGCCGAGGCAGGAGGATCACCTGAGGTCAGGAGTTTGAGGCCAGCCTGGCCAACATGGTGAAACCTCGCATCTACTAAAAATACAAAAATTAGCTGGGCGTGGTGCAGAGGCCTGTAATCCCAGCTACTCAAAAGGCTGAGGCAAGAGAATTGCCTGAACCTGGGCGGTGGAGGGTGCAGTGAGCCGAGATTGTGCCATTGCACTCCAGCCTGGATGACTCAAGTGAAACGTAGTCTCAGAAAACAAACAAACAAAACAAGTGGCCTGGGGCCTGGACGGCTAAGAGTAGGGCTTTGGGGACTACGAGGCTGGAGAACTGGGATGAAGGGACATTATGACTGTGGAAGTCAGCAGTGGTTCTGGGTGTCAGTGAGGTCAAGGTCAGGCTGTGAGGGTTTAAGATAATTGCACTGGCAGTCCTGCCAGGTATCCCTGGGTGTGGGTCAGAGGCTCTTGAGGTGGTGACAGGAGGAACGACTGCAATGACAAGGTTCTGATGAGGTGTGACACCGCAGTCTGGTGTGATCTTCTTTTTCAAACCAAAGGGCAGTGCATTCACTCGGGTTTCCTAGAGAAAGAGAAGGAATTGGGCAGGGGCAGGAAGGGGAGGCAGAGAGAGGAAATGAATTTCTTTGTTTTTCCAATTTTTTATTGTGTTAAAGCATACATAACAAAATTTACCATCTTAACCATTTTTAAGTGACTCTCTGGCATTAAGGACATTCATGTTGTCATGTAACTGTCACCATCTCCAGAGCATTTTCATCGTCTGAAACAAAAACACTCTCCCCGATAACGAAAACTTCCCATTCTCCCGTTCCCTGTCCCTTAGAAGCTCTTTACTTTCTGTCTTTGAATTTGACCATTCTAGTTACTCCTATAGGTAGAATCATGCAGGATTTGTGTTTTGTGATTAGCTTATTTCACCTGGTAATCCTCAAAGTTAATCGTGTGGTAGTGTATTACAGAATTTCCTTCCCTTTTAAAGCTGGATAATATTCTGTTTCATATATACGGTCATCCCTTGGTATCTGAAAGAGATTGGCTCCAGACCCCCCTTAATACCAAAATCCCTGGATGCTCCAGGAAGTCCCTGACATAAAATGGCATCATATTTGTACATAAACTACGCACATCCTCACGTATACTTTAAATCACCTACAGATTACCTATAATACCTAATGCAGTGTAAATGTCATGTCAATGATTGTATCATTAATAAATGATTTTGTATCATTATTATCGTTATTGAGACTGCGTCTTGCTCTGTTGCCCAGAGTGGAGTGCAGTGTTGCAGTCACAGCTCACTGTAACCCTGAACTCCTGGGCTCAAGCAATGCCCCCACCTCAGGCTCCTGAGTAGCTGAGACTACAGGCGTGGGCCACCATGCCTGGCTAATTTTTACTTTTAGAGATGGGATCTCACTATGTGCCCCAGGCTGCTCTTGAACTCCTGGCCTCTAGCGATCTTCCCACCTTGGCCTCCCAAATAGGGCTACAGGTGTGAGTTTCTATGCTTGGCTCTGTGTTATTTTTCATCTTTATTTTGGGGATATTCTTTCCTGTGGTTGGTTGAATATGAAAACATAGAACCTGTGGATTAGGAAGGCTGGCTACATAAATCACATTTTGTTTATACGTTCATCTGTTGATGAACACCTGCTTCCAATGGTGGAAATGCTTCCACCATTTAGCTGCAAATAATGCTCTGTGAACATGAGTGTACAAGTGTCTCTTCAAGGCTCTGCTTTCAATTCTTCTGGATGTATACCCAGAAGTGGAATTGCTACTCAGATAGTAATTCTGTCGTTAACGGACCGCCATCCTGTTTTCCACAGTGGCCATAACATCCTGCCCTCCCACCAGTAGTGTACAAAGGTTGCAATTTCTCATCCTCTTCAACGCTTGTTATTTTCAGGGTTTTTTTTTTTTTTTTTTTTGCTTTTGTTTTTACATTAGTCATTTTAGTGGATGTAGGAAAAAAGAATAAATAAAAGGTTCCTCTTCAACGCTTTCCTCTTAGTTCATTATGAATAAGTAATAGTTTCTTCAAAGGTTAATTTACTTTAAAGCTTTTGCTAATAATCTTAAAGTAGCTGTTAGTCACAATAAAGAAACGTGTGTCCCGTGTTCTTAGTTCTTACACTTTAACCTAGATATTTTCCCTGACAAGTCTTAGGTCAAAGCTTATTCCCTTTCCTTATTTGAAAATGTTATCACTTCTCTAAGCATTCCTCAAGTTACTTCCTCCTTTCTTTGTTCTCCTCTGCCTTTACTTCTTTAGAAAATTTACCAGTTTTTATCCAATCGGGTCAAGCATAGAATGTGAGGTCAGTTCCAGCCAATGGAAATGACACAGCAGTAGGGCGATTGTGCCAGGTTATGAAAGTTATAAATGTCCCTGTCTCCCTTGTTCAGGTGTGCTCTCTCGGCAAGACTGCCAGCAAGTAGCACCCTTCCTGCAGGAAGTAAACCAGTCTTGCTGAGTGATCCATTGTCTCAGCGTGGATTTTCCCCGGCATTATAAACCTGCTTCCTATAATGGATGTGAGATGTATCTTACTATAGCTTTGATTTGCATTTCCCTAATGATTAGTGATGCTGAGTAGAGAGAGATTTATTTTAAGGACCTGGCACACATGGTTGTGGTAACTGGCAGTTGGTCCTGTCCTGGGCGATTGGGGCAGGGCCAGTGCTTAGCAATTGGTCCCGTCCCTCAGTGCAGCAGATGTTAGGGCAAAGACTGAGGAGCATCACTCTATTTGGGAGCTAGAGTTGAGGTGAGAAGACAGGAAGCTTTGCAGATGGGCTACACGGTTTTGCCCATGTGAGCCAAGCAATACCAAGGAACCCAGGTAGACCCTGGAAAGGGGAGCACTCACCTTAGATGGACCCAAGAGACAAGGAGTGGAGGCTGAGCTCAGGCCCTGCGGTCGCCTGCCCATTCACCTCAGCATGCACAGGTGCACCTTCCATCCCCAGCCCCTTTAAGGTTCTCTTCTGTGTCCCTGCCCTGAGGGATGGGGGAGATGACAGACGTAACCGTGGGTGCACAGTGGCTGAAGTGCTGCGGTGGCTCGTTAGCACAAGACTTTTGCAAGGCTCAGAGTGGTAGAGGGCAACCTTGGCTCCTCTCTGCTTGGGGTTCATCAGTTCCGGGGCATGGGGGCAGAACACTCTCCCACGTGAGCTTTATCGTCATTCCTGCCAGCCTTATGAACCCCAGGGGAGATGGAGTTGGCTTCTGCTCACCCACATCCCCCTTGAAGGGAAATCAAATCTGACCTGGCTCAGGGATACTGTCCAGGAATACTTTGCCCCCAGCAGGCCACGGGCATGGTGGATCTGGCTGCAGAGGACCTTCTCCTGCTTGGGGCTTTTAGGGCAGAGATGAAGAAATCAAGAAATCAGCTGGGTGCAGTGGTGCACCCCTGTACTTCCAGCAGTTTGGGAGGCTGAGGTGTTCGGATCACTTGAGTTCAAGAGTTCAAGACCAGCCTGGCCAACATCGTGAAACCTCATATCTATTAAAAATACAAATATTAGTCTGGAGGGGGGTGGCTCACATCTGTAATCCCAGCACTTTGGGAGGCCGAGGTGGGTGGATCATGAGGTCAAGGATCAAAACCATCCTGGCCAATGTGGTGAAACCCTGTGTCTATTAAAAATAAAAAAAAATTAGCTGGGTGTGGTGGCGGGAGCCTGTAATCCCAGCTACTCTGGAGGCTGAGGCAGAAGAATTGATTGAACCTGGGAGGCAGAGGTTGCAGTGAGCTGAGATCACACCACTGCACTCCAGACTATCGACAGGGCGAGACTCCATCTCAAAAAGCAAACAAATAAAAATTAGCTGGGTGTGGTGGCACACACCTGTAGTCCCAGCTACTCAGGAGGCTGAGGCAGGAGAATTGCTTGAACCTGGGAAGCGGAGATGGTGGTGAACTGAGATTGTGCCACTGTACTCTAGCCTGGGTGAGAAAGCAAGACTCCGTCTCAAAAAAAAAAAAAAAAAAGAAAAGAAAAGGAAAAAAAAAGAAATCAAGACTCACATAGGAAGTAGTTGAAACGTTGGGCTGGAAATTGTGTAGAAGTTAGTCTGCTGCAGCCGCCATCCCATGCCTGTCCAGCCAGGGGCGTTTGGAAGTTGAAACACCATCAGAGCTGTTCCCATCTTGCTGCTTTTCAGACTTGCTGTGTGACTTACAGCGAGTGAATTCACCCCTCTGGGCCCTGGTTTCCTCATTTGCAGCACGGGCCTAACTCCTAAGGTATAAAGTAAGGACTAAATGAGGGAGTCTAATGCATGGCAGCTTCCAGCGCTTTCTGGCACACAGCCCGAAGTACGTGTTAGTTATTACCAGCATCACCAGCGTTCTCTGTAGCCTGCTGGGCCTCCTGGGCCCAGTCATACCTAAATTGTTTTTCAATGAGAGGATGTTTGGGGAGCTTTTGGTTTTCAAGTTGGCAGACTCGGTCACAAGTGTGTCTTTCTTTCTTTCTTTTTTTTTTTTTGAGATGGAGTATCACTGTCGCCCAGGCTGGAGTGCAGTGGTGCAATCTTGGTCACTGCGACCTCTGTCTCCTGGGTCAAAAGATTCAACAGAAAGAGACTCTGTCTCAAAAAAAAAAAAAAAAAACCAGAAGAAAAGAAAAAAAGAAATTGGTCCAGACCTTAAAATAGCTTTTTAGCTAACAGTCTTCTTTCAGATAAAGGATTGTTCATTGCTCACTGAGTAGTTATTGAAAGGACATTTATGATTTCTGAAGCCCAGGTTTAAGTCGGTGTTGCTAGAGGGAGCACACAGCAACCCCCAGGTATGGATTTTGAGGGTTTTTTGTTTTAGCACGCCACCACACCCAGCTAATTTTTGTATTTTTAGTAGAGATGGGGTTTTGCCATGTTGGCCAGGCTGATCTCAAACTCCTGACCTCAAGTGATCCACCCTCCTCAGCCTCCCATCTCCCATTGCCTGGCTTTTGTAGCCTGGGAGGCTAACAGAGGCAGAAAATGTGTGTGGGGAGAACCAGAGACTTTGTCAGGATTACCCTAGGTGTCAGTCTAGCTTCCTGCCCCTGGCTTGAAGTAGTCTGAGGGGCAGGTGGTCCTGGTGTGCGTTGTGGCTTTTCCCCAGACTGAGATCATACCTAGAGCCAGAAACTTGGCGCCTGCTCCAGGCTAAGGATGCACCTGGTCCCCAGGGACAGGCAACTGCCCACCTTACCTGGTGTTGGAAACATGCTCGGTACTGCAAAGAAAAATGAGCACTGAGACATAGGATTTTTTTAGCAACACAATTTTTGCTTCCTGGACAGCAGGAAGGGTACTCTCGCTAGCCATCTTGCTATGAGAGTACAATGAACAAAGGAAAACAGAAACGTTTATCCCTTACACATTTGGGGTCTCCTTACTGCTGTGTCTGGTCTCCGCAGCTGGAGCCACACCTCGCAATCTAAACTAAAACCTGATTGGCTAACAACTTAAAACTTTTCTAAACAGGTAAAAGCCATGGAGAGCTGGGACATGCCTGTGAACACGTCCAGCACAGACATCTTGGTTAAAGCACAAGGACATGGAATGTACTACATGCCTGTAAGCATGGCACGTCTCACAACTACATAGGATAGGGCTTAACAAAGTTATTACCATACTTATTCTTTAACAAGAAAGGAAACATTAAAAAGGAACTTTCCTACTTCCCACAGCTGCTCCGTTTCCCATTTCCCCAGGGGGAGTTGCCTGCCCCAGCCAACATCCTAGATTACTGACTTACAACCAGATCCTTGATTGCACTGTAACCCCATTGGTTACACTGGTGCCAGGACTGTACAATCTGGCCTCATTTCTTTTCAGTTTTGAAATCCAGAAGCTGTTAAAAGCAAAGGATCAGAGAAATCAGCCCCAGGAAGACATGCACAGAGTCAGTGGGTGTGTACTGTGTGCCTCTGACAGCGTGTGTCAGAGGTGTTTGAACCAGAGAGACTCCATCTTGAATAGGGGCTGGGTAAAATAAGGCTGAGACCTACTGGGCTGCTTTCCCAGAGGTTTAAGGCATTCTTAGTCACGGATGAGATAGGTCAGTACAAGGTACAGGTCACAAAGACCTTGCTGATAAAAGAATGAGGTAAAGAATGTGGTAAAGAAGCCAGCCAAAATCCACCAAAACCAAGATGGCCATGAAAGTGACCTCTGGTCGTCCTCACGGCTCATTATACGCTGATTATAATGCATTAACATGCTAAGAGACACTCCTACTAGCGCCATGACAGTTTACAAATGCCATGGCAATGCCAGGAAGTTACCCTATGTGGTCTATAAAGGGGAGGAATTCTGAGTTCCAGGACTTGCCACCCCTTTTCCAGAAAACTGATGAACAATCGACCTCTATTTAGCAGATGATCAAGAAATAACCATAAAATTGGGCAACCAGCAGCCCTGTGAGCTGCTCTGCCTATGGAATAGCCATTCCTTCTTTATTCCTTTACTTTCTCAATAAACTTGCTTTCATTTCACTCTATGGACTCACCCCAAGTTTGTTCTTGCTCGAGGTCCAGGAACCCTCTCTTGGGGTCTGGATCTGGACCGCTTTCTGGTAACAAACACACACATGTACAGCGGGTGAGAATGAACTGAGATGGGACAGCTGCCACACTGCCAGGCACAGGATGGCCGCTGACTCTAGTTGAGGGGCCTCTGAGGGACCCTCTGGAGTGCTTTTGTCTTGCTGACCACCATGCAGTCAATGAGCTGATTCCTGCCAACTGCCCATGAACCCGTCAATAATCACTGAAATCTCTCTGGCAGCCCCCAGAATAGATTTACAGCAGCATGCTGAAAACAAGGCCGTTTGATCAATGCATCCCTGGACGAGCTCCTCCAGGAGACACAAACACATATTGTAACAAAACTTTATTTTCTTCTGAAAATTGCCTGCATGATTAATACGGCCCGACATCGCCCAAGCTACTCGGCATAAGAAACCGCCGTATTTCTTGCTCCCTCTTCAGCTCTGCTCCACTCTCTCTCCGTGACTTCATCTGTTTTCTTTATTCTGCTCCCTATCCCGTTGTGCTATATATCCTACCATCTCCCACAAGGAGAAGAAGGATGCATTAAAGTGTGCATACCTCGGCACTCCATTCCACTGTTTCTCTTTGCTGTTTTACTTCCTGGACTGTAGGATGGGTACTCCCACTAGCCATCTTGCCGTGAGAGTACAGTGAACAAAGGAAAACACACAAATTTATCCCTTATGCATTTGGTGTCGTCCTTACTGCTGTGTCTGATCTCCGTTGGCTGGAGCCAGACCTCACAATCTAAACTAAAACCCCGATTGGCTAACAACTTAAAACTTTTCTAAACAGGTGAAAGCAATGGAGAGCTGGGACATGCCTATGAGCACATATGGCTTAGGTGTAAGCATAAATTCAGATTCCCCAGTGCTGCCTGGACAGACTCTTGGTGCACCTGTGGCTGATAAAAGCAGAGCACGTTCCCCGGGTACTCGATCATCTCTTACATCACCTGGAGCCGTGGAGAAGGCCAGAGCTCTGTGCTCTGGAGACCAGCCTGGATGAGAGGAATTCCTCCCTTTAATCTCTGTGCTCAGGCATGTGAGGGACTGCTGGCTCGTCTGAGGGAGGGATGTCAGCAGGTCGTCCTGTCTCCTGTCTCCAGGGAGATCCTAGGACTGCCCGCAGAAGAGCTGGTGTGCCTTAGGCTGCACACTCCTGCTGGTACAGGGTCCTTTTCTTTTACTATGTTTATTGGCATCGGTGTTTTATTTCCTCTCCTAGAATGTTTACCTCTAGTGTGATATAATGCGGAATTCTTAGGGGGTTCACTAGATGTCTTTATTGGGTTCCCCCAGAAACAGAACCTGAAGCAAAGGTTTGAGTGCAAGTAGTTTATTTTGGAGGTGAAGAGAGCATCACTCGGGGAGTGGGGAGTGAGACTGGGAGGGAAAGGCACCCCCTCCAAAGGGTGCGTTATGAAGATTGCACCTGTGGGTGATGAGGGCTTAATCCTGCTAGGGGAATTTACATTTAACTTGCTCTAGGGCTGAGGGAGCTCAGGTATTTGCCTTAGGTTGATGCAATTACTTTTGAACCAACCAAATACATCAATTCCTGGCGTTCTTCTTTTTTTTTTTTTGGAAACAGTGTCACATTATGCTACTCAGGCTGGAGTGCAGTAGCATTATCATAGTTCCTGGCAGCCTCAACCTTCCCGACTCAAGAGATCGTCCCACCTCAGCCTCCTGAGTAGCTGGGGACACAGACATGCACCACTGCACTGGCTGATTTTAAAATTTTTCGCAGATACGGAATCTTGCTATGTTGCCCAGGCTGGTCTTAAACTCCTGGCCTCAAGCGCTGCTCCCACGTCGGCCTCCCAAACTGCTGAAATTACAGGCATGAGCCACAGTTTCCTGTCCCCAGTGGTCTCTAGTTGAGAGATTTAGGGTGTGGAGTAATCACTTAGGCATCAGCGAAGAAGGTTTCAGGCAAGAAGTGCAGGGGCTGGAGTTGGAAGTTGTGCAGATGCATCCTGAAGCTCAGGGCGCAGGGAGGTGACAGGTAGATACAGAGAGACATGTGCCTGGGACTGACGCTGAGCCTTTCCTGTTGGGGGGTGAATTTTGGGGAAGTGGGTTTGGACCTGTTAATGCTCTCCTCCTCATGGTTCATTCTCAATTCTTAGCCAAGGAAAAGCCCAGAGGGAACCAGTGATTCATGCCTCTGGAGGACTGGATGAAGATCTGGCTGAAATCTTCATTGTATCCGGCTGCAGTGGATGAGCTTTTATCCTTCCTCTGACCGCGTTTCCAATCTCTCCTTCCTCAGGTGTAAGGAGCTCAAGTACTCCAAGGACCTGCCCCAAATATCCATCATATTCATCTTTGTGAACGAGGCCCTGTCCGTGATCCTGCGATCAGTGCACAGTGCTGTCAATCACACGCCCACACACCTGCTGAAGGAAATCATTCTGGTGGATGACAACAGCGACGAAGGTACGGGGTGGCTGACCTGTGCACGGCACATGATGACAGCAAGGGGAAATTCCAACGTGAGCCCAAGCACCTGTGTCTCCTGGTCCCCGCATCGTATCTGGGGAATGGAGTGCGGTGGGCTAATCATAGCTCATGGCAGCCATGATCTCCTGGGCTCAAGTGATCCTCCCACCTCAGCCTCCTGAGTAGCTGAGAATACAGCCACGCACCACCGCACCTGGCTAATTTTAAACTTAGCTATGTTGCCCAGGCTGGTCTTAAACTCCCGGCCTCAAGTAATGTTCCAGTGTCAGCTCCCAAACTGCTCAAATTACAGGCATGAGCCACAGCACCCTGTCTCCAGTGGCAGTGGGTGGAGTGATGGCTTAGGCATCCACAAGGGTTTCAGGCAAGGAAGTGCAGGGGCTAGAGTTGGAAGTTGTGCAGGTGTGCTCTGAAGCTCAGGGTGCAGGGAGGTGACGCAGGTAGATGCAGGTAGACAGATGACTGGGACTGATGCTGAGCCTTTACTGGTGGGTGGTGAATTGTCTTCCACAAAACTGCTCCCTCATGCCAAAAAGGTTGAGGACTGCTGTCTTTTAGAGGAATGCATCTAGGCACACCCTGGCCTGTTACTCTTTGAGTCCTGTAGGGCAGGGGTCCCCAACCCAGGGCCATGGGTCAGTAGCCGTCTGTGGCCTGTTAGGAACTGGCCTGCACAGCAGGAGGTGAGTAGCAGGAGAATGAGGAAGCTTCACATGTATTTATAGCCGCTCCCCTTTGCTCCATTGCTGCCTGAGCTCCCCCTCCTGTCTAATCAGCAGCAGCATTAGCTTCTCATGGGAGCGTAGACCCTATTGTGAACTATGTAGGCATGCAATCTAGGTTGTATCCCCTTTTATTGAGGCGGAGTCTCGTTCTGTCATCTAGGCTGGAGCGCAGTGATGCCCTCTCGGCTCACTGCTGTCTCTGCCTCTCAGGTTCAAGCGATTTTCCTGCCTCAGCCTCCCGAGTAGCTGGAACCCCAGGCGCACACCAACATGACAGGCTAATTTTTGTATTTTTAGTAGAGACAGGGTTTTGCCCTGTTGGCCAGGCTGGTCTCAAATGCCTGACCTCAGGTGATCCACCCTCCTTGGCCTCCCAGAGTGCTGGGATTACAGGCATGAGCCACCGCACCTGGCTGATTGTCTGTCTGACATCAGAATCGAATGTCTGATGATCTGAGGTGGAACGGTTTCATCTTGAAACCGTCTCCCCAATCCCCAAGTTCCATAGAAAAATTGTCTTCCACAAAACTGCTCCCTGGTGCCACAAAGGTTGAGGACCGCTGTTCTAGGGTGGGTAAGAATCAGCAACTGCCCACGGATCTAGATGAATTTCCCTCTCCGCATGACCTAAGGTAGATAGCTTCACTCCCCAGCCCACACCCCATCTTTGTTGTCCTTCTCTGAGAAGCAACGTAAACAATTCCATCCTCTGTTAGGATCTGTTTATCTACATTGGAATTCTCCCCTGGGTCATTGTGGACTAAACGATCTTAAGTAGGAATGAGTGGCATTTGCTCATCTTCTGGAATTCAGTGCTACTAGGAATGATGGCTCAACGAAAAATCTACGACAAGCAAATATTGCATGTCAATTGCAAAACTCCTGGGAGGTCCGTGGAGATATTTAATAGTTGGACAAAGGTGTGGTGTCCAGGGCAATGGGGTTGGGTGTTGCTAATGGTGCCTTGGTGTTGGTTCCCTGCCTGCAAAATTCACCTTGCTCACTGCAGGGAGCAACCCCCACAAGCTTATGAGATAAAAGAAAACCAGCTAGAGTGAGTGCCTGAAGGCCAAGAAAGCTTACCTTCTAAGCAACGACAGGATTAGGAGTAGGCTAAACCCCTTCCTTTCATCCTGCTGAGTGGAAAGATTACCCTGGAAGCCCCTCCGGTGTCAAGAAGATGGTGAAGAGGAGGCAGTGTCACAGGTCCTGTTTAAAACCTGATTATCTTCAGGAGCACAGGAATGAGCCTCTCCTATTTAATCAGCCTGGGAGCTGATGTCCCTGCCCCTTCTGAACTAGCCGACTCTTCTGAAGGACTTGGGTGCACTTGGGCCCAGCGGTATGCCTTCTCTGGGATCTCTGGCTTATCGAGATGGGTCATTTGGTGGATTTTTCACATCCCTCGTTTTATTTCCTTACCTTTGGCCATTATTCATCTATAAACCTGACAATGATTGTCTCCTTGTGAGCAGGAAGCTCTTTCAGGTCCTGGAAACCTCTAAGCAGTGCAGCGAAGTCTCTTCTTCACATGCCCACAGCTCCCTTCTGTGTGGCCTTTCTCTGCACCTACCACAGACTTCTTGCTCCACAAGTCCTCCCATTCCCCCCTGCAGGGACTCCCTCTATAGTTTCCCCAGGCCAGAAATCTCTGCTCTTGAACTCCCTGTTCCTGCGGCCCCCTTGATCAGCCTTCTAAGTAAGTCCCACCTGTTTCCCAGCCGTCTCCAGCAGGGCACTTCCTCAGAGAAGCCTCCTTTGACCTCTGAGCGGTGAAGTAAGATTGTGAAGGGAAGGCATCCCAAAAAGAGTGGTGCTGTGGGTGACAGAGCTTAATCCCACTGAGGAAACTCCAGGAGCCAGTGTAAACCCAGACCTCAGAGTTAACTTACACCAAGTGTGAGGGAGCTGGGGAATTTATACTTCTTTAGGATAATGAGGTGCTCGTTCTGTGCCATCACAGCACCTTGCTACCAACTGTCACGCTCATTAGCATGCAGTGTGTCTGTGTTCTGCCCGGTGGGCTCTCTCAACTGGGTGGGACGTTGTTTCCCAGGGCCTGGCTGGTGGTCGAAACTCAGTAAGTCTCTCAACAAGGGAGTGCATGATGGAGCCAGGTAGGGCTAAGAAAAGGGCAGGTGTGAGCTACTGGCAAAATGCCTGGAGGTGGGCTGGGGCTAGAACACCCAGAGAAGAGCATGAACTGCAGATCGGGCTGGTTTGGGGTGAAGACTTGCTGCCAGTGGTGCCCCCTCTCCTGAGGAAGTCTAGGTAGAGCCCAGCCGAGGAGGAGGAAGGGAAGGTTAAGGCAGTCTCAGCCATAACTCCAGCTCCTTGACTGCAGGGACCTCCAGTCAGGGTTAGACACTTAGTGGGTTCAGTAGGTGTATTAATCTGTTTGCTGTTGCTGTAAAGGAATTCCTGAGGCTGGATGATTGATTGACTGATTGATTGATTTACTGATTGATAGATTGATTTTGACAGAGGGTCTCACTCTGTCATCCAGGCTGGAGTGCAGTGGTGCAATCATGGCTTGTTGCAGCCTCCATCTCCTGGGCTCAGGTGATCTTCCTGCCTCAGCCTCCTGAGATGCCGGGACCACAGGCATGTGCCATCACGCCTGGCTAATTTTTATATTTTTTATGCAGAGATAGGGTTTTGCCATGTTTCCTAGGTTAGTCTAAAACTCCTGGGCTCAAATGGTCCTCCTGCCTCAGCCTCCCAATGTGCTGGGATTACAAGTGTGTCACTGTGCCTGGCCTTGGGTGATTTATTTAAAAAGGAGACTTTATTTGTCTCACAGTTCTGCAGAATATTCACGAACTGTGGTGCCACCATCTGCTTGGTTTCTGGTAAGGGTTTAGGAAGCTTTCAATTATGGTAGAAAGGAAGGGGAGTAGGTGAGTGTTACATGGTGAGAGAGGGAACAGGAGAAGGGGGAGGCCCCAGGCTCTGTGAGAACTTACTCTTTACCAAGAAGGAAGCACCAAGCCATTCATGAGGGATCACCCTATGACCCAAACACCACCTAGCGCACCTCACCTCCAGCATTGGGGGTCACATTTCAACATGAGATTTGGTGGGGACAAATATTCAGACCATATTAGTAGATATCTTCAAGTAGATGTGTTTATTCACATCAGGAGTGTGAGTAGTTCATTTGGGAGGTGAAAAGAGCACCAGTAGGGGACTGGGGAAGTAAGGCCGTGAAGGGAAAGCATCCCTAGAAGATTGGTACTATGGGTGACGGAGCTTAATTTTACTGGGGAAACTCCAGGAAGAGCCAGTGTAAACTCCGGCTTCAGAGTTCACTTGCTCCAAGGGTAAGGAAGCTGGGGTATTTATACACCTGTAGCATCAGATGCTTTAGTGTGAGAACCCCCTGGAACTCCACCCTAGAGGAAGTCCTGCTTCAGGAGGCTTGGGATAGAGCTGGAAATTTGCATTTCTTATAAGCTCGCATTTGATGCTGCTGTACCTGGTGTGAGGAACTCACTTTTGAGAACCACTGGGTTAAGCAACCACGCCTTGAGCCCTCTCTGTGAGTCCCATTTTAATGGTTCACGTTTCAGGTCTATATGAAGATGTTTAGTGAGTAAGGAAATTGGGAGGAGGAAGTATTTGGTTCAGCCAGATCATAAGTCAATATCCATTCATCTTTCTCCACCTCTCCCACATGCCTAGGGAACCTGGAGTTGATATTAACACCCTCTCCCTCTTTTCAGTTCCTGGTTCCGTTCTCTGTGTTTCCCTCAGGCCAGAAATCTCTTCTCTTGAACTAGAAGAGCAATCTAATGTTTTTCATTTCATTGAGATGTTCTTTGTAACTGGTATTATCAAGTTTTGTAAATGCTCTACATCTCTTTAAAAAGACCCCACACACTGTAATCATGGAATTGGATTCCTGCCAGACATCAATTTTGCATATTCCGGTAGGCTATGAGTTTGTTTGTTTTAAGTCTTTCTGATAATGGTGTTTTAAAATCTCCTTTTGTAAAGACTCTTCCTTCCTGTGTTCCTAATATTTGTTTTCTGGTATCTCGTCAGTTTCTTTGGTAACTATAGATTTGTGTCTGCATGGCCTCGTTAATAGCGATGGTTGTTACCATTATGTAATGCTCTCTTTATCTTAAAAGCATACCCTTGTTTTGTCCTGAATTTAGTTCTTCTTACTATAATATTGTTGTTCTTGCTGCCGGCTCATGTTTGGTTAAAACATTTTTTTCCAGCCTTACAATTTTGTTTCCTGATCTTAAAAGTAATGCATGCTCTATGTTGCAAAAATCTGAATGTATCAAAAAGCAAATACAGTTGGAAAAAGTAAATACTGAAGAGACTAACCAGAGGCAACTGCTCATTCGCCCATGTCCTTACCCTCTTTAATGCACATTTTGCAGAGTTAAGATCCATAGTATAAACAAGTTAATGTTCTGCTTTCTCCCCCTGAAGGGTTCGGCATAATCAGCGCCCTTTTTTATTAAAAAAGCTCTGCAAACGTCATTTGAATGCGGGCAGATTGGTCTAATCTCAGACTCCGCTAAGGTCTGGTCAAGATGGGCTCAGGGAATGGGTGTGCAGAGCCAGGGACTGTGGAGAAGCAGACAAGGTGTTTTATTTTCATTTTGTCATTTGTTTCACTCGGTTTGAATACTGAGATTGGCCTATGTTAAGCTCCAGTAAGATGCAATTCTTTGTACTCTGTACATCCATCTGAAATCAACGTTTGCCAGAAATCACCAAGTCCAGTGGGCACCTTGCTGCCCAGATCTTTTGGCACCATCGGACGTTGGCAGGCAGCCTCCTTGATGGAGTATCGCTCCTCCTGGTGCCCTGACAGTACTCTGGTTCCCCTTTCATCTCCTTTCTGCAGTCGTTCTTCTCTTCCTTGGTTTCTCAGTCCATTCGTTTTGTCTACAAAGAACACGGGAGGCTAGGTAATTTATAACGGAAAGTTATTTATTTCACTCATGAAGAAGCAAGGTGCCAGCATCTGCTTCTGGTGAGGGTTTCAGGATCTTCCACTCACGGTAGAAGAGGAAGGGGAGCCGGTGATGTCATATGATGAGAGATGAGTGGAGAGAGAGAGGGCAGGAGGTGCCAGGCTCTTTTTAACAATCCGATTTCACAGGAACTAAGAGTCAGAACTCACTGAATCCTGTAAGAGTGGTACCAAGCCTTTCAGGAGGGATCCACCACCATGACCCAAACACCTCCCACCAGGCCCCACCTTCAATATTGGGGATCACATTTCAACATGAGATTTAGAGGGGATAAACCTTATCACTTGGCCTCCTCCTCCTTCTTCTTCTTCTTCTTCTTCTTTTTTTTTTTTTTGAGGCAAATATCTGGCTCTGTCACCCAGGCTGGAGTGCAGTGGCACAATCTTGGCTCACTGCAACCTCTGCCTCCCAGGTTCAAGTGATTCTCCTGCCTCAGCCTCCTGAGTAGCTGAGACTACAGGTGCACACTACCATGCCTGGCTAATTTTTGTATTTTCAGTAGAAACGGGGTTTCACCATATTGGCCAGGCTGGTCTCGAACTCCTGACCTCGTGTTCCACGCTCCCCGGCCTCCCAAAGTGGTGGGATTACAGGTATGAGCCACCACGCCCAGACTCCTCTCCCTTCTTAAATTGGGATCACTTATGATTCTCAGTATCAGGACACACTGGTCAATTTCCTCCATTGGAATGTTCTGATAGTTCCCCATTGGAATTGTCCAATGGGATCTACCACTCAAGCCCAGAATAATTCATCCTCTTCCCTGAGCTTCAAACCTGTAAGGCCTCTGTCTCCCAGATGTTCACCCTGGGTTTTTGAAACTGTAGCTCAGTTGGTCCAATGATGAACTTGCATTGTTTGCCTTGAACTTTGTTTGGGGTATTGGAAGGGGAAATTCATGCTCACAGAGTAATCACAGTCATAATTCTTCACATACTCCATCATTGGTTCATGCGTGGCCATTCTTTATTTTTCCTCACTTCTGATTGAGATGTAATTCACATACCATAAGATATACTGTAAAAATAAAATAGACCGGGCATGGTGGCTCACACCTGTAATCCCAGCACTTTGGGAGGCTGAGGTGGGCAGATCACCTGAGGTTGGGAGTTTGAGACCAGCCTGGCCAATATGGTGAAACTCCATCTCTACTAAAAATACAAAAATTATTTGGGTATGGTAGTGCACACCTGTTATCTCAGCTACTTGGGAGACTGAGGCAGGAGAATCACTTGAACCTGGGAGGCGGAGGTTGCAGTGACCTGAGATCACACCATTGCACTCCAGCCTGGGCATCACAGTATGACGCCATCTCAAAAACAAACAAACAAAACAAAAACAAAAAATAAAGTGCACAATTCAGCAATTTTTGGTATGTTCAAATCATTTGCACCTATCACCTCTACCTAATTCCAGAACATTGTCCTCACCTACAAAATAAACACTGAACCTGGGAGTAGTCTCTCCCAACTCTCCCCTTACCCCATTCCTTGTCAAATATTAATATATTTCTGTTACAATATATTCGCCTATTCTGGACATTTGATAATAAATATCTACAACATGTGGCCTTCTTTTGCTGGCTTCCTTCACTTAACGTAACATTTTCAAGGTTCATCCATATTGTGGCATATATAAACATTTCATTCTTTTTATGACTGAATAATATTCTGGGTATAGATCTAGCACATTTGATTTATATCTGTTTGTTGGTTGATGGACATCTGGGTTGTTTCTGCTTTGGGGCTGTTAGGAATAATAGAGCTATGAACATTCATGTATACGTTTTTGTTTGGACATGTTTTCAATTTTCTTGGGTACATACCTAGGAGTAGAATTGCTGGGTTATATGGTAATTCTATGGTTAACTCTTGGAGAAACTGTCAAATTGTTTTCCACAACCAGAATGTTTTCCACATGAGCTGCACCATTTTATATGATCGCCATTAATACATGATGGTTCCAGTTTCTCCACATGCTTGACAACACTTGTTACTCTTTTTTTATTATGGCCGATCTTGTGGGTATAAGGTAGTATCTTGTAGTTTTGATTTGCATTTCCCTAATGACTAATTACTTTGAGCATCTTTTCATGTACTTATTTTTCATTAGTCTATCTTCTTTGAAGAAACGTCTATTCAAGTATGTTGCCTATTTTAAAACAGATTATTTGACTTTTTAAATTATTGACTTGCAACTATTTTTTTTTTTTTGAGGCGGAGTTTCGCTCTTGTTACCCAGGCTGGAGTGCAATGGCA
>CM052649.1:184218165-184244294 GCA_028533165.1 Leontopithecus rosalia
AGCAATTCTCCTGCTTCAGCCTCCCGAGTAGCTGGGATTACAGGCACGCACCACCATGCCCAGCTAATTTTTGTATCTTTAGTAGAGACGGGGTTTCACCATGTTGACCAGGATGGTCTCGATCTCATGACCTCGTGATCCACCCGCCTCGGCCTCCCAAAGTGCTGGGATTACAGGCTTGAGCCACCGCGCCCGGCCGACTTGCAACTATTTTTTATATATTCTGTAAACTCATCTTTATCAAATACTCTGCAAAATTTTTTTGCAAATATTTTCTCTCATTCTGTGGGTTGTCTTTTCACATTCTTGATGATGTCCTTGGATGAAAAAAGTTTCAAATTTTGATAAAGTCCAGTTCGTCTATTTTTTCTTTGGGTGCTTGAGCTTTTGGTGTCATATCTAAGAACCTGTTGCCTAATCCAAGATCACAAAGAACTGGACCTACGTTTTCTTCTAAGAGTTTTACATTCCTCGCCCTTCCATTTAGGTTTATATCCATTCTTTGTGAGCTAATTTTTGTGTATAGTTTGAGGTAGGGATCCAAATTCTTTCTATTTCTGTTTTTTACATATATAGTTATCCCATGATCATTTGTTCAAGAGACCATTTTGTTTCCTCATTGAATGGTTATGGCCCCCTTGTCTAAAATCAGCTGACTGTAAATATGAAGACTTATTTTGGGACTCTCAATCCTATTTCTCTGATTTATGTGTCTACGTTTATGTCAGGACCACACTGTCTTAATAACTTTTTCTTTGTAGTAAATTTTAAAAGTGGAAAGTGTGAGACCTCCCACCTTGTACTTTTTTCAAGATTGTTATGTCTATTCTGGGTCCCTTGCATTTACATATTAATTTTAAGACCAGCTTGAACATTTATCTGAGAAATAGCTGTTAGAATTTTGTTAGGGATTGTACTGAATCCAAAAACCGATTTGGAGAGTACTGTCATCCTGATAATATTAATCTTCTAATCCATGAACATAGATGTCTTTTTATTTATTTAGGTCTCTAATCTCTTTCAATAATATTTTGTAGTTTTCAGTATACATATTTTGCACTTCTTTGGTTGAATGTATTCCTTAATGTTTTATTGTTTTTAATGCCATTATAAATGGAATTATTTTCTTAAATTAATTTTTGGGTTGTTCATTGCCATTGTATAGAAATACAACTTATTTTTGTATATTCGTCTTGTATCCTTTAACTTTGCTGAACTTGACTATTAGCTCCAATACATTTTTTGTTGATTCTGTAGTACTTTCTATATAGAATATCGTGTCATCTTCAAATAATGATCATTTTACTTCTTCCAATTTGAATACTATTTCTTGAGTAATTACCTCCTCTATTTTTAAAAATACATATATTAATAAATATCTCTTCTTCAACCATGTGAAGAATGAGAACATTCACCCATGTACCTTCCTAAGGGTTTACAAAAGCCTCTCCTGGAGAAGACAGCCCAGTCATGAATGAGGTCAGGAAACATGGGGCTCGGCACAGTGGGCTATTGTGTGGACCAGGTACTGGACTGATGGAATGAGCTTCTCTGTATTTTCTCCTTCTGATCTACTGCCTACCCTCAGGAGTAGGTCAAAGCAGAACATGTCTGAGAGATATGGACATGATACAATGAATGTCTTCTGCTGATCCAGGCATCAGGCAGAAAGTCTGTAATCAGAACATCCAATTATAGACAAGAATGGGGACCATACTCATTCAGGCAATCCACCCTCAGCTTAAAATGAGGTACGTTTGCAGGGGCAGTGTTAGAAATGACAGCTCTCAATGCATCTGTCTGAACTCACACTGCCCTGCCATGGGGTTGGCCTCTGTTGTTGTCACCTTGGATCTCCCTTCACCGTCTTGCAGATTCTCTGACCCTCTTCTGTGCTGTCCGCTGTGCTTTTCTCTTGGTTTATGTGCTTATTTTTGTGAAATGCAACAACTGGAGGCTTCTTAAGAGAGACTTCAAGGAAGAGAAAATCTTTTGAGCACACTCATACCTCTAAAGACGGCCTTAACCTAATCGTCTAGGTGAATGATGGTCTCGTTGAGTTAGATGTCACCTTCTTGCAGAATTGTTATGGTTTGCTCCATTATTGTCTGTGTCTTTGTTGTTGTTATTGTTTGTTTTGGTTTTGGTTTTTGGAAGAACCGAAGGCATTATGATTCTTGATCTTTTGCATGTTTTGTTTCTTTTTTCCTTTCTGGAAGCCTGTAGAATCTTTATCTTGTCACCATAGTTTTAAATTCACAATGATGAACCTTGATACAGGTCAGTTTTCATTGATTGGATGGGGCATTTAGTGACTTCAATCTGGAATCTATTGTCTATCCATTTTTGGATATTTCTTGGAATTTTAATTGACAGTTCCTCATCATTTTTTCCTGTTCTCACTTTCAGCATCTTTCATTATTCTAGTTTGGGGCCTCCTAAATTGAACCTCTAATTTTCTTATTTTTCTCTGCTATCTTATCTTTCTCTATCTGATATTTTACTGGGTTTTCTTTATTCTCACTTCAGATTTTTTATTCTTCCCATCCATCCATCTTTTTATATTTCTTCTATCATAGTTTTACTTCCAAGTGATCATCTTTGTTCTCTAAAAGTTCCTTTTATAACATATTGTCCTTCTTTATTGGAAATAATATGTTTTCTTATCCCTGGAGGATGTTAATAATATTTTTGTTTGAAGTTTGTTGCCTACATAGTCTGTTTCTACAAGTTACATTTTTCTCATTGATGTTTAGTTTCTGTCTTCCATGTTGGAGGCTTTCCTTAGACACCTGGTGAGTCTTTGCTGTTTATGGTTATCTCTTAAATAGTGATTAGACGGCCAGGAGCTGGGGAGAGGAGGATGGGGAGTTACTGCTTAATGGGTAGGGGATTCGTTTGAGAAGATGAAATAAGTTCTGGAAATAAACGATGGTTGCACAATAATGTGTATGTACTCAATGTCACTGTATACTTAAAATGGTTAAAATGGTAAAATATCATGTTATGTCCATTTGTACAATTTTTTTTTTTTTGAGATGGAGTTTCGCTCTTGTTACCCAGGCTGGAGTGCAATGGCGCGATCTCGGCTCACCGCAACCTCCACTTCCTGGGTTCAGGCAATTCTCCCACCTCAGCCTCCCGAGTAGCTGGGATTACAGGCACGCACCACCGTGCCCAGCTAATTTTTTGTATTTTTAGTAGAGACGGGGTTTCACCATGTTGACCAGGATGGTCTCGATCTGTTGACCTCGTGATCCACCCGCCTCGGCCTCCCAAAGTGCTGGGATGACAGGCTTGAGCCACCACGCCCGGCCGATTTGTACAATTTTTAAAAAGATGATTACACATTGTGCCCTTGAGTTGGACTTACTGGATTTGACAGTAGTGATCCATGTGGGGTGAAACAAGAAGTGGGAGTGGGGGCCGGGCGTAGTGGCTCATACCTGTGATCCCAGCAATTTGGTAGTCCCAGGCAGAGGCAGGAGGATCATTTGAGGTCAAGCATTTGAGACCAACCTGGCCAACATGATGAAACCTCATTTCCACCAAACATACAAAAAATTATCTAGGTGGGTGGCACACGCTTGTAATCCCAGTTAGTAAGGAGGCTGAGGCAGGAGAATAGCTTGAGCCCAGAAAGTGAAGTTTGCAGTGAGCTAAGATCACACCACTGCACTCCATCCTGGGGGACAGAGTAAGACTCCATATCAAAAAAATAAAATAAAAAAGTGGGAGTGGGGATCTAGTGACCAGTTTCTTTTCAAATAGCCTTCATGCTAGTCTTCCTGCTTTTAGTCTACCTGTTTTACCCCCAGTTCCAAAGGCACCTGGTGCTACCGGTCCCTTTGCCTCTTGAGCATCCTCTGGTATACATCGAATTCGTTTCCCAGTTTCCGGCATTGTTAGCTTGGGGTCCTATGTCACACATCTGTCACTTGGTTAACCCTCTGAATCTGCGTTCTAGCTTCCTCAATGTCGTGGCTGTTGTTTTGCATTTTCTCTGCCTTTCAAAGGTTTATGGGTTTTGTTGTTTATTTTAGAAATCCTCTTACTTTAGGTTTTTAGTGAATTTTGAGTAGTGGTCTCTGATTAATGAATTAAATTCATCATCTTATCCTAAAAGTTTTATATTCATCTCTGAGAATGTTTAATATAAATTGATAAACTGTCTTCCAGGTATACGGTACTGTCTCATGAAGAGTGTATGAAAGGGTCTTTTTCTCTGTATTCTCACTAATACTGAATCTTATTAATCTTTGCCATCTTTGTTGTTCTGACGCAGGGGAAACAGCATTTCATTTTTAAATCTGCATTTAAAAATATATTGATTGGCCGGGCGCGGTGGCTCACGCCTGTAATCCCAGCACTTTGGGAGGCCGAGGCAGGTGGATCATGAGGTCAAGAGATTGAGACCATCCTGGTCAACATGGTGAAACCCCGTCTCTACTAAAAATACAAAAAATTAGCTGGGCATGGTGGCGTGTGCCTGTAATCCCAGCTACTCAGGAGGCTGAGGCAGGAGATTGCCTGAACCCAGGAGGCGGAGGTTGCGGTGAGCCGAGATCTTGCCATTGCACTCCAGCCTGGGTAACAAGAGCGAAACTCCGTCTAAAAAAAAAAAAAAAAAAAAAAAAAAGAATGGGATATGCTAAGAATTAAGAATCACAGGTGAGGGAAGGGTATGGACTTCACTTTTTGGATATGTCAAGTTCCAGCATCCTATGGAAATTTACTGTGCCTTTAAAACTTAGGTGAGGTGTAACTTTAGCCATCAAATTTTCCTTAAACTACTGTGAGAAGCTTCTTTGTTTCTATAATTAGGGTTCTCAATACTCTTTTCTTTTTCTTCTTTTATTTCCCTGGGATGGAGTATTGATTGCTGTGTTGCCTGAGCTGGAGTGCAGTGGTACGCTCCCGGCTCACTGCCACCTCCACCTCCTGGGTTCAAGCGATTCTCCTGCCTTGGCAACCCCCCGAGTAGCTGGGATTACAGGCCTCTACCACCGCGCCTGGCTAGTTTTTGTATTTTTAGTAGAGACGGGGTTTCACCATGTTGTCCAGACTGGTCTCAAACTCCCAACTTCAGGTGATCTGCCCACCTTGACCTTGCAAAGTGCTGGGATTACAGGTGTGAGTCACTGTGCCCGGCCCTCAGTACTCTTTTATATCTTTTCAGTACTTTACTTTTTAAACTGACCTTGTTATCTTCTTTGTTCTAAAGCAGGGCCCCTCAACCCCCAGGCTATAAACTGGTTTATGGCCTGTTAGGGGTGAAACTGCACAGCAGGAAGTGAGAGGCCAGTGAAGGAGTAAAGCTTCATCTGTATTTACAGCTACTACCCACACTTGTTACCACCTGAGCTCTGCCTTCCATCAGATCAGCCGTGGCATTACATTAGAGTCTCACAGAAGTGTGAACCCTACCGTGAACTGCGCATGCACAGGATCTAGGCTGGGCACTCCCTATGAGAATCTAATGCCTAGGAACTGTCACCGTGTCCCAACACCCCCAGATGGGACTGTCTAGTTGTAGGAAGAGCTCAGGGCTCCCACTGATTCTACATGATGGTGAGTGGGCAGATCACGAGGTCAGGAGGTGGAGACCATCCTGGTCAACATGGTGAAACCCGGTCTCTACCAAAAATACAAAAAATTAGCTGGGCATGGTGGAGCGCACCTGTAATCTCAGCTGCTTAGGAGGAGAATCACTTGAACCCGGGAGGCGGAGGTTGCAGTGAGCTTAGATTGTGCCACTCCAGCCTGGGGGACAGAGTGAGACATGTTCTCAAAAAAGAAAAAGTAAAAGGCAGTGAAGTACACAGTAAATTTAATGCTCTTGAAAAATCCTGAAGCCATCCCTCCGCTCTGTCCACGGAAAAATTATCTTCCACAAAAGTGGTTCCCAGTACCAAAAAGGTTGGGGACCTCAGTTCTAAAGCAATTGCGTGGAGAAGAAAGAGAGGAATGAAATCCCAGCCCAAACTTTATGTATGTGGCCACTTCCCTGACCTTGTGTAAATTGGGGTAATAGTAGCTTTCATGCAGAGTTTTCATTGTGAGGTTTAGAGGTAATACTTGCAAAGCACATGGTGCATGTCCTAACACTATCATAAAGGGTGCTGTTGAGTGTGCTCGTGATGTGATTTGGTTTGCTCGCTCCAGTCCATGCTTCAGTGTTCAGCTTGCATGTCATCCATGCTGGGAAACCATACTGAATTGTATTCATTTATCTGCCTGCCTCTAAATGGTAAAACACTTGATGGTAAGACCGATCGCTTGCTCTGTGCTGTAGGGTCTAGCACACAGCTAAATTGTAGTAATTGCTGAATAAGCTAATTTCATTGCACATATGCAGAGATTTTTTTTTTCCACTTCTGGCATTGTTCTGGAAGTTTTTGCACATCACATTGCACGTATTTTGGCTTGAATGCTATAGTTATGTTGGTTTAGGTGTCAGAAATTGCCTATCTCCCACCACAATCATTTGAGTTTCTTGGTAATTTGGGCAGTTGTACATCTTGTCACTAATACTTCCCTGTACAACGAGCATATCTGATCAACATCTTGTCTTGGTTGGTTGTATTCGAAGGTTGAAAGCGAGATGGCTCAGGTTAGAAAACTTTTTGGAGCAGAAGGTTATACCGTCTGGACTCCAGAAGGGATTTTGGAGAAGAAGTCACACTGGCATTGTTTGCTTTTATTCTGGGTTTATAATGCAGAGATGGGAGAAGTCTTGTGTTTCCAAGAGATAACATTCTTCCTGTGTTGCTGAGGCTCTGAGTGAAATAGCCGAGAGACAACTTCTTATCATGCAGCTCCATGCTTGGCCAGGCTCTCTTTATTTGAACATCACCTGCCTTCCCTGCTGCCTGTAAAGAGCCTTCCTAATCAGAAATAATACTTGTTTTTGCCCCCAAACAGATCACAGCAGTGTGACAGCATTTGCGGTGTGGGTTTGTAATCCTAACTAGGTTGTGCATTTACATTTCTCTTTGTGTTTTCTTAGGCCCCAAGGAAGAAGGAATGAGCAAAGTGTGTATCTTTACACAAGGGATAGTGTGAGAACCGTAGCTAAAGCTTCAGCAATGAACTGGCTTTTAAGAACAAGAAGAACAACCACAAAACCTTTTTAGTTTGAACTAATTATAGGTTCACAGAAAGTTGCAAAGAGGTACAGGAAATTCCATGTAGCCTTTGCTCAGTTTCTCCTGGTCATAACATCTTGCAAAACTCTAGGGTTCTGTCACAACCCAGACATTGGCTTTGCTACATTGGCTCTTTAGCCCAGAGGATTGCGAAGTGTGGGAATAGCAGGTGGTTTGGTATTAGCAGAGCTGCTGTTCAGCCAG
This sequence comes from Leontopithecus rosalia, assembly GCA_028533165.1. NCBI lineage: Eukaryota > Metazoa > Chordata > Mammalia > Primates > Cebidae > Leontopithecus > Leontopithecus rosalia. The sequence continues at coordinate 184,225,518 of CM052649.1, forward strand.
AATGTTCCACAGTGCCATTCCAGTCCACATCTGCTCTGATGTTACATAGTTCGATAGTCTCCATTAGCTAAAAGAAGCATGTTAGGTTTGCAGAACTTTAGGATACCAATAAGAGCTGCTATTTATAGAAGACTCATGTGTTGCATTAATAACGTGGACATTTGCTGTGAGCAGGCATGAGCATTTCATTTGCGCATAGGATTCACACTGCCTTTGACCTTGGGAACTTCAGGGTCCTGAGTACGGAGCACCCCAAAATGGTAGAGAAGAATGAACTGGCCGGATGCTTCGCTTCTGTTATTCCATTCCCGGCTGCCAAACGCATTTAAAGAAAACTTGAGGAAGAAGTGACCAAGCGCCAACATATGACCCCTCCGTGGCTTCACATTTCTTGTGTTCTGTTTTGCTTTCTCTTTAATGACTGACTTTTTCTATTTCAAGGAGATTTGCCAGCCTCAGAGCATTCGGAATCAATATTGCTGTAAATAAGAACGTAATGAAAGAAAAACACACCCCAGCCTGTAGACAAATTTGATTGCTGAAATTCACATGTTATTATTAGAATCAGCTGCAAATGCCAGACTTTCAAATGCCTTTGATGGGGTACGATAGGGGAACGCTCTTTTAAATTGGGGAGGCAACTGGGGAGCTCTCGCCTAGGTAGCCGACCGCCTATACATACCATGAGGTTTCCTTGTAGGTTTGGTTTTCTAAAAGATGAAATTTAAATGGAAGAAGGGGTAGAGAGGAATTTCTCAACAAAGGAATTGGAAGCCCAGACGGCTTTCCTTTTCAAAGTGCCTCTGATGGACGCACAACCCGGTGTGATATATTTAGTGTAACACTTTGGTGTTTTGCACCTCACATCTCTTTCTTTTCTTTTCGTCTTTTGCTTTCTTCTGTCCTTGCTTTGATCTCACTATGGAATCGCCCTCAAAATGCTTTCATAGACAGCAAAAGCCTCCCTCTTTAATCTCCCTCATTCTTCCTGAAGTTTCTCACTCTTGCCTCATTTTCTGTCCGGCCCATAGTCAGCAAGTTTATTATTTAAGTCTGCAAAGCTGAGGGATGCCTGGAGAGTGAAATATGCAGGGCGGCCACCTCACGGGTTATTTCATCCTGCAGTTTTACAGGCTTGCTTCCTCACCGTGGCTGTTCGTCCAGCCCAGGATTTCAGAGACAGATGGGCCCAGGCCATGGTGGCAATGCTGGGGTGGGGTGTGTGTATCACCAGAGACGCGGCTCCTGTATCCCTGAGGCTTCTTCGAAACTTCATTGTATTGTTCAGAAGAGTTGGAAGCTCCGAAGGTTCCTGGGATGCCCACTCTTTTGAGCCCTCTGAATCAGCCCTTAGGGTTCTTCTCTGCAGAGCACTGACAACAGTCAGCAGAAGGCAGCCTAGGAAAAGTAGGCACCTGCCTCAAGTCCGGAGCCTGCTGCTCCCATCCTGCAGCCTAGCCAGCTTTCCACGCATAGCTGTAGCCCTAATCCCTTACCTTCCCCCTCTGAAATTGGTGCTGCTGGCTGCAGATTCGGAAGAAAAGGGATCATTTTACTGGTGCTTTGCAGTCACATTTGGTCCTCAGGCAACCCTGTGTAGTGGAATAAGCTTGTGCACACTGATAGTCTGTAGTCAGAGTGGGTGGCTCCAAGCTACTAGAGGGAGCTGGCTCTCAGGCAAGCGCAGATCAGGCCACAGCTACTTTATATGAGCAGACAGACAACTTCAAATTTCACAACATCTCGTTCAGAGGAATCAGAGGTAGAATGGTGAGCATGTAGGCACGTCACTTACAAATGGAGTAAACTTGGGAGAGTTGCTGGAAATTCTGTCTTAGTCCATTTGGGGACTGCTATAAGAAGTACCTTGGGCTGGGCACTGTGGCTCAAGCTTGTAATCCCAGCACTTTGGGAGGCTGAAGCAGGAAGATCGCTTGAGGCCAGGAGTTTGAGACCAGCCTGAGTAACATAACAAGACCCCATGTCTACCAAAAAAAATAATAAATTATTAGCCAGGCATAGTGGTGCATGCCTGTAGTCCCAGCTACTTGGGGTGGAGGGGCACTGAGGCAGGAGGATTGTTTGAGTCCATGAGTTGGAGGCTACAGTGAGCTATGATCATTCTATTGTACTGTAGCCCAGGTGATGGAGGGAGACTCTGTTTCTAAATGAAACAGAATAAAAAAGAAATAATAGCTTAACTATTATGTATCCATAAAAATAAAAAATAAAGTTAAAAAGAAATGCCTTAGACTGGGTAATTTATAAGCAATGAAATGTATTGCTCACAATTTAGGGGTCTGGGAAGTCCAAGGTCAGTGTCTGGCAGTGGCCCAGTCCTCGTACATGTCTCTCTATGTGTCTCCATGTGTGGGAAGTGGTGAACTATATCCCCAGGGCCTCTTTTGTAAGGACACTCATCCCATTCATGAGGTTAGAGTCCTAACCTGACCACCTCCCAAACGCTTGCCCTCCTAATCCTCACATGGAGGCACTGATTGGCATTTAACCTATGAATTTTGAGGGAACAGACATTCAGAACATAGCATCCTCACTGTGCTTTGTTTTTCTCATCCATAAAGTGGGGATAATTATGTCCTTATTCCACAGAGTCTTTAAGATTTACTGGGTGTGGGTGCATACACCTTCAGTCCCAGCTACTAGGGAGGCTGAGGCAGGAGAATTGCTTGAACCAGGTAGACAGAAGTTGCAGTGAGCCGAGATCACACCACTGCACTCCAGCCTGGCCGACAGGGTGAGGCTCAAAAAAAAAAAAAAAAAAAGGAAATATGAAGGAGTTGCTGTAGGTCAACAGCATGTGGCGCTTAATAAGGACTCAGGAAGGGTGAAGACACACGTGGAATGTTGCAAGTTTGCAAGACAGCCCGTTCACTGGTTAAATTAGCAAAGGAGATCTGCGTTCGCTGACTAGTGTTCTAGAGTGTTTCCTGATTAGCTGACATTTTTAGTCAGCTTGGTTAGCAATTTGGGGATATAAATATTTCATTATAGATACAGACAAGCATAGTATTTGAAATGTTTGAAAAATAGTGATTGTCAGCAGGAAAGGAACTCTTGCATTGGTGAAATTTCTCACTGAGAAACTAACAAAGCTTATACATTCATCCCTCACTTGCACGGGTACCCTTCGAGGTCATTTTAGGAGCCCTTGCTGTGTGTTTATGTGTCGTGCATTTTTGGAAAACTTACAAAGTAAGCTTTTAAAATTTTTTCTCAAAGAAAATTCCCCAAATTGTATAAATATCAGGTCCCCAAAACCTGATTTGTTTTTGGGATTTGCTGTCTCCATTGGACAGATAAGGAAACCCTATGTTGCATGAGCAGAATATCCAACCTGGTTTCTCCCCCTTCCCCATCTTTCATTCATTTTTAAAGATAATATTTTAAAACTTTGTGTAATAATATTTACATTTCATTTTAATTATTATTATTTTCTGAGACTGAGTCATGCTCTGTCACCCAGGCTGGAGTACAGTGGCACAATCTCGGCTCACTGCAAACTCCACCTCCCAAGTTCAAGCGATTCTCCTGCCTCAGCCCCGCCGAGTAGCTGGGATTACAGGCATGTTCCACCACCCCTGGCTATTTTTTTTTTTTAAGTAGAGACGAGGTTTCACCATCTGGGCCAGGATGGTCTTGAACTTCTGACCTTGTGATCCACCCACCAAGTGCTGGGATTACAGGTGTGAGCCACCATGCCCAGACTTAATAATATTTTTACATGGTCTTGGTATGGCTGCTTTTATACATTTAGCTGATTGGTTATTTCAGGCATAAAGATATTCTCAGACACACATGCATTTCCAGGTGGTTCTTTTCTTTTCTTTTTTTTTTTGCAATCACATCCTACTTTGTCATCCAGGCTGGAGTGCAGTGGTGCGATCACTGCTCACTGCAACCTCTGCCTCTTGAGCTCAAGTGATCCTCCTACTTCAGCTTCCGAAGTAGTTGCTATCCCAGTGTTTTTAGTCTGTGTTTTATGTTCTTTCTATGTCATCAAAACTAATTCTTACATATATAAAATATTGAAATATCTCAGAAAAAGAAAAAGGAAAGAGATGTGACAGAAATGTTGAGTGTCCTGACTAATGTCTATGCTACAGCTCTGTGTTGAAGACCATTTTTTCACTGTGATCTCTGTCATGAGTCCCCAGGCACCGAGAGCTGGAAGTTCCCATCAGGGGTGGAAAGAAATGCAGGCATCTGGGAGGGCCCAGGGTATGGACCTTACTCAGGGGCTGGATTCTTTCTACATCCAATCTAGAGAGCTCAGGAACTCAAGTCCCATCAGGAAGAAGAGTCTTATCTGAGTGTCTCACAAGAAGCTTCCAGACAGAGGCAGCCTTGGAAACTCATGGAACAAGCTAGGAGCGGAGGCGTGCCCAGGGAATAGGCAGCCTTCGAGGAACCCAGGGGAGGGGCAGGCCAGATGACCAGAGTGGGCTTTAGGAGCAAGCTTCCAGCCCACCAGTTACCAAAATGGGGGTTGGAAGGAGCCCCTGGTCACAGAATATGGAATCAGACCCTCAGCAAGGACAGGGGTTTCAAATTCACACACACAGGCCTGGCATGGTGGCTCATGTTTGTAATCCCAGCACTTTGGGAGGCCAAGGTAGGAGCATCACTTAAGCCCAGCATTCAAGACCAGCCTGAGCAACATAGTAAAACTCTGTATCTTCAAAAAACAAATTAAAAAATTAGCTGGTCATGGTGGTGCATCCTTCTAGTCTCAGCTACTCAGGAAGCTGAGGCAGGAGCATCACTTGAGCCCAGGAGTTGGAAACTGCAGTCAGCTGTGATTCAGTCACTGTACTCCAGCCTGGGTGACAGACTGAGACCCTCTCTCAAAAAAAAAAAAAAAAAAATCACACACACCATAAAATCACCTCGGCTTTTGCACATTCAAAATTAGCAGACATAAAAGACCACGTATTTTACAACTGCATTTTCATGAACTACGTTTATTAGGCAGATTTATAGGAACAGAAAGCTTGTTAGTGGTCACGAGGGGTTGGGAAAGGGGAGATAGGGAGCAACTGCTTAATGCAAATGGGGTTTCTGTTTGAGGAGATGAAAAAGTTATAGATAGTGGTGATATTTCCACAACGTTGCTAATGTACTTAATGCCAGTGAAGTGTATATTTTTAAACGGTCAAAATATTTTAAACATGGTAAAAAAAATGAAAAAAGTGAATCAGTGCTTTTGAGACATTTGGGGTTTGCATGAGAATGACCCAGTGTGCTGGCCAGTACCACGAAGGCCTACTGAATTAGGGATACTGAGAAAGGAGCCTTGGAACCTGCATTTTCAGAAGGTCCCCAGTGATTCTCACTCTGGGAATACTGGCAGGCATTTTCGTTCTATTTTGTTTCTTAATTGGAACATGCCATATGTGCTATTTTCTCGTCCCCAGCTGTCACAACCCATGCATTCGCAGTGAGCAGCGTGCCCAAACCTCAGCAGCTGCTGGCAGGGAGAGGTGTTGGTGATAAGCATGGCAGTGGTGGTAATGGGGGCCGAGGGTGTCAGAAGGAGTATTGGCAGAATCACAGCATTAGTAGCAGTGGTAACAGGAACAGGGAGTGAAAGCAGAAGGCAGGACCATATGGGATCCTTGTCCAGGGACTGACCCAGTTGTGAAATTCCCCACGCAGAGAGGGCCAGCCATCAGGATCCCAGTTTTGGAGCCAAGCTCAGTGGCTCACACCCGTAATTCCAGAGCTTTGGGAGGGCAAGATGGGAGGATTGCTTGAGGCCAGGAGTTTGAAACCAGCCTGTGCAACAAAGCAAGACCTCATCTCTACAAAATAAAAGAAATTATTTAGCTATGGTAGTGCATGCCAGTAGTTCCAGGTACTCAGGAGGCTGAGGCAGGAGGATTGCTTGAGCTTGGGAGGGCGAGGCTATAGTGAGCTATGACAGTACCATTTCACTACAGCCTGGGGAACAAGGCCAGACCCTGTCTCTGCCTCTGTCCCTGTATATGTATGTGTGTATGTATATATATATATATATATATATATATATATATATATATATATATATATATATATATATAATTTTTTTTTTTAAAGATCCCATTTTCAGAAACGGCATGGAAAACTCTCACCATGTAGGCCAAGTTCACTTCCAAGGGATTCAATCTTTTAGATGAAGCAGGACAAGTAGGTTCCAGGCAGTAGAGAAAGTGGAGATGGACAGGGCATCACTGCAATTCTGGAATGTCAGCTCAGTTGGGGTAAGCTCTGGTCCACACTCAGGGTCTGATTAATCCCAGATCCAGTTAGGCAGGGATGGTAAATGCTAAGTCAGAGCCAAGTGCACTTAGCTTGTAAGAAATATAAGTTATTGGGCCACCTCAGACTTACCGGTGATTCTGATGCAGGTTAAAGTTTGAGGAACACTCACTCATCTAAGCTTAGGTGGATTCTCCTGAATCTCCATATCTTGAAGGGCAACTGAAATATTCAGTAAGTCTCATCATCAAGGTTTAATAACTGTGTGAGAGTTGAGAGGTCAGGTCGCCCACCATTGTGGATACGCACACTTGGCCCAACCCTGGACTAGGTGGCCACTTCCCAAGCCCTCATAAAATTCCCAAGCACTGAGACTTCTGCATTGGTTCTGGAAGCAGAGCTGAATCTGTTTTAGGACCACCAGGTTCATATGTTCATTGTGCAGAAATATCCCAATTACACTGAGACAGCAGGTGAGAAAGCAGGGTTTGCAACAGAGAAAGAGTTTCATGATCATAGGATACCCAAATGAGGTGACAGAGGGAGATCCTCAAATCCACCTCTGTGAGGATTTCTGGGCTGGAGCTTTTAAGGGGATCATGGAAGGTGAGAGGCTGGAGAATTGAGGACATTGATTGGTCAGGGTAAAGGGGATGAAATCATCAGGATGTAGAAACTTCATTTTCTGGTGAGTCAACTTCTTGTGGGGTTCTTCAGACCAGCTGATGTCAGCAGTTTCATTGGTATTAGGACCTGAAAGAATATCTCAAAGGGAAAACTTAATGTTTTATAATGTTCAAGTTGTTATCTATAGAGCAGTTAAGGGGGACTGTAATATTGTAACAGGGTCTATTGTCCTAGTCATTCTAGGACAATAGGCACCAAGAATCTATGAGGAACCAGGTCAGAGACTAATGATTAATCCTGAATGTGCTGCATGCTTGGTTTATTTTAATTTTCCCCATCCCTTCTTTTCTGATAATTTTTTCTTTTGAGACAGAGTCTCACTCTGTTGCCCAGGCTATAGTGCAGTGGCATGATCTTGGCTCACTGCAACCTCCACCTCCCAGATTCAAGCAATCCTACCACCTCAGCCTCCCGAGAAACTGAGATTACAGGCACATGTCACCATGCCCCGGTAATTTTTGTATTTTTAGTAGAGATGGGCTTTCACCATGTTGGCCAGATGGGTCTTGAACTCCTGACCTCAGGTGATTCACCCACCTTGGGCTCCTGAAGTACTGGGTTTACAGGTATGAGCCATCGTGCCTGGCCTCCTGATTAATTTTATAAAGTGTATAGAGGCAATTGCAAGTCTACTGGGTTAATACTTGCTCCTGAGCAGGACTCTGAGACCAGGGATGTTTCCTATAGTTTATTCTGTCATCTCACTGAGAGTGTGGGATTGACACAGAATTCTGTAATGTTCCTTGCTTTAGTTCTTACTGTTTTGTAACTTTCTTTTTGCCAATTTATGCGCCATACACCTGGATGACATGTGTGTTTGATTGTTAAAGAGCAGGTATGCATTCCTCCCTTGCCAGTCTTCCCGATCACGGGCAGTGTTCGCTTCTCCCCTCAACCTTCTCAAATGCTGTTTATCAAAATCTTAAGAAACAGCAAGTTTCCAAATGGCACTTGGCCAATTTTGTATTGGACTCAAAACATTTATTTTTGCCGAAATGAGGTTTCTGCATCTATTTTTGCAGGAAGTAAACATTTATTTTTGCAGAAATGAGTTTCTGTTTTCTTCTCTGAGTTTGTTGGTGAGGAAATAAAGAAAGTAAGATGTTTTTCTTGGTGTTCTTATAATATCCTAGAATGGTTTCATCTGTTAAGGATAATAAAGGATCTTAGGTGAGGGGGTGACTTTCTTTCTTTCTTTTTCTTTTTTTCTTTTGTTTTGTGAGAGTCTTGCTCTGTCAGCCAGACTGGAGTTCAGTGGCACAATCTCAGCTCACTGCAACCTCCACCTCCCGGGTTCAAACAATTCTTCTACTCTAGCCTCTTGAGTAGCTGGAATTACAGGGATGTGCCATCATGCCTGGCTAATTTTTGTATTTTTAATAGAGACAGGGTCACACTATTTGACTAGGCTGTTCTCGAACTCCTGAGCTCGAGCAACCTGCTTGCTTAGGCCTCCCAAAGTGCTGGGATTACAGACATGGGCCACTGTGGCTGGCCAGCATTAGGTTGGGGATTTATGTGCTTCCATGGTGGACCTGGGGGCCTGGTTTTGGCTAATTTATAGACTCATTCACTTTAGGGTCAATTTGGACTCTTGCACTGCGCCTCAACTTCCATTTCTCTCTATTTTCAAACCTCAACACCCTAATGCTCTTAGGCTGTCTCAGATGTGTTCTACCAGAGCCAGGCTTTCTGGCAGTCCCTCTTGAGATGACCTCATCCAGTTCTCATTGTGTTGACCGTGTCCCCGCCAGAGACAGCTGCATCTGGAAGGGATTTCTTTCTTCTCACTGGTGCCATCGGGGGCCTTCTGTTTGTCTAGATAGCAGGCCATTCTCAGCTCTCATTTTCTCTAATGCATTTGACTTTCCTGACCCCAGAGGTTGAGCAGCCTTTTGAGGACGGGGACACTGTCCTTCTGACCCGCAGAGGCTCCCTTTAAATATTTATAAAATGAATGCACATATGCTTCTTGTAGAAACCCTGCCAAACGCTTTACAGGATAATGCTTCTGAGGCGGTGTCATAGGAGCATTATCCTGCAAAGTGTTGGAGTCTGTTTCAACACCTCCAGATGATGCTCTTGGCTTCTCAAGTTTGAGGACTGTGGTTCCTCCGTGCACACCTGTCTGTACTCCCTTGAGCATGGCTTCTTCAGCCCTTCTTCCTTCTACGTTCTCTATCTAGCCCTCTGCAAAACAAAAGAACTTAGCTGGGCGTAGTGGTGTATGCCAGTAGTTCCAGCTGCTTGGGAGGCTGAGGCAGGAGGATTGCTTGAGCCTGGGAGGTTGAGGCTGCAGTGAGCCACAATTGCTTACTAGTGCTTCTTCCTGCCTCCTAAATACATGTGTTCCACAAAGTGTGGCTCTAATCCTTCTTCACTGTAGTTCCTGGAACCGTCACCCTCTTTCTCATAGGCCTCCTTCTTCTTCCTCTTCTTCTTCCTATTCCTCCTCCTCCCCCTCCCCTTCCCCCCCTTCTTTCTCCTTCTCCTTCTTCTTCTTCTTCTTTTCTTGAGATGAAGTCTCACTCTGTCACCCAGGCTGGAGTGCAGTGTGGCAATCTCGGCTCACTGCAATCTCTGCCTCCCAGGCTCTAGCAATTCTCCTGCCTCAACCATACCCAGGCAGTAGTTTTTGTATTTTTAGTAGACTTGGGGTTTTTCCATGTTAGGACATCATCCCTTATCACACAGTCCTGACGCCTCTGCCATGCCTTGTCACCTCTAAACCATTGTGGTTCAGCTGTGTACACCAGAATGCCCTCTGGCCACCTCAGCTTGTTCCCAGAGTAACTCATCAACTTGTTCTTCCTCTTCTCTTCTTTTCCTCTTTTTAAATCAGTGGCATCTGGCTGGACACCGTGGCTCACGCCTGTAATCCCAGCACTTTGGGAGGCCAAGGTAGGCAGATCACTTGAGGCCAGGAATTTGAGGCCAGTCAGGCCAATGTGGTGAAACCCTGTCTGCATTAAAAATACAAAAATTGGCCAGGCATGGTGATGCATGCCTGTAACCCCAGCAACTCAGGAGGCTGAGGCAGGAGAATCACTTGAACCCCTGGAGGCAGAGGTTGCAGTGAGCCAAGATCTCAACACTGCACTCCAGCCTGGCCAACAGGAGGGAAACCCTGTCTCAAAAAAAATAAATAAATAAATGAAAATAAAATTGATATTGGCTAGTTAGAAAGACAAGTGGTTGTTCATAGGAAGTTATGCAATTGATCAATATTAATAACGATGGTAAACCAATTATTATTAGATTTACCATTTATTGAGTGGATATTGAGCGCTTTATATATATAGCTTCTCCTTTAGTCTGAGCAGCCATGAGACTAGTACCAAAGGATGAGGCATTCTCCTTTTACCCCTTTAATACCTCTCAAAGCTCTTTAAATGTGAGAAGGCTGGTGGTAATGACCCACACTTTCTTTGTCCAACCTTGCCAATCCCCTGCCCATATACCTCCCCCGAAATGTCACAACTGCTTAACAAATGAGGAATTCATCTGATACCTAGACGTGGTGGCTGGTGCAGCCAGGAGCTGACATCCCGTTCCTGGGAAGAGCCACGAGTAGGTCGCAGGTCACGTGGCAGCTAAGAGCTAACAGTGCCTGCCGAACTCCTGGCATTGTGCCTGGTGCTCAGCATTCCGAATATTCTCCCTGAACTTACAGAAATTCCTGCAGTCACAGGCCAACCCTGGTGACCAGGCGGGATTCCCCTTGCAGCATTCCATGATCTGTGGCCTTCAGTGGCATGTCCCTGAGTTCCCCAGCACTGACGGCAGGTATCTAGGAATGCCTTCCCTGCTAGCTCCTCCTTTTCCTCCCGACAACTGGTGATTTTTATGCACACAAAGTAACACTCTTTAAAAAAAATTTTTTTTAAGATGCCTTTATTTTTATTTATTCTTAAAATTAGAGACCGGGTCTTGCTCTGCTGCCCAGGCTGGAATGCAGTGGTATAACGATAGCCTCCAACTCCTGGGCTCAAGTGATCCTCTTTCTTCAGCCTTGTGACTAGCTGGAAGTACAGGTGCACAACACCACACCTGGCTGGCTATCAGTCTTTATAGAGTTAGATTCAGGTGGGTTGTGTTTCAGCTCTCCCGTTACCCCGTACATGACCTTGGAACAGGTTAGCCTCCCTGAGATTATGTCTTCATTTGCAAAATAGAATTAATCTAGTTAATTAATGGAATTAATCTAGCAACCTCCTAGGGTTTCTGCAAGGATCAAATTAGCTCAGAAATGAAGCACTTTCCCACCTGCTGGTTGCAGAAGGGAGAGTATCCAATCCCTGGTAGCATTATTCTGCCCCCAGGATAGCATTTCTTAAACAGAGCAAAGGCTTCTTTTGCATCCCAAAACACGTTACTGTAAGAACAAGTCTGTGCAGATGGAAAAGCCGATATAGAAATGGATAAACCAGAGGGACCCTGGAGTGGCAGGAGGACGAGGACAAGGACAAGGATTCTGGCCAAGTTGGAGGAAGGGCCCTGAAGAAAAGGAATCCCGTAGGACATGTGCTGGCTCACAGCAGCCAGGGTATAAAAGCCAGGCTGCTGGCCGATGCAGGTTCCCATCGGCTGTACGGATTGCAAGCTGTCAGAAGATAGCTGTCCTGGGTGAATGCATCTGAGATGTCTTCTGACTCCTAGACTGATGAGATTTTCTTTTTTGCCAGAATGTCTAACAGGCAATTTTGTTTTGAGATCTTTGATCTCCCTGAAGATCTGTGGACATTGCAGTGGGTTAGATGCAAATTCGAAATGACATGTTTACAGACCTTGTATTTTGTCATTTGCAGAGGAACTGAAGGTCCCCCTGGAGGAGTATGTCCACAAACGCTACCCCGGGCTGGTGAAGGTGGTGAGAAATCGGAAGAGGGAAGGCCTGATCCGCGCTCGAATTGAGGGCTGGAAGGTGGCCACAGGGCAGGTCACTGGCTTCTTTGATGCCCATGTGGAATTCACTGCTGGCTGGTAGGTCATGAGCTGAAACTCAGGGTTGCTCAAGATCTGTGCTGTGGTTGAGAGGGGTGGAATCTGGGAGATGGGGTATCGCACCTGTCACCTGTAGGGGCACTGGAAGAATGGAGAAAGGCTCATTGAAGAAGAAAGTGATTCCATCATCTGGGATAAAACTGGGAGCAGGGAGAAATTTGCCATCTGTTCAGTTCACCATCATTGGCATCTTGTCATCATTATCAAAATCCCCAGTGAAAATGACGTATCAGGCTGGGCATGGTGGCTCGTGCCTGTAATCCCTGCACTTTGGGAGGCGGAGGTAGGTGGATCATTTGAGTTCAATTCAAGACCAGTCTGGGGAACATGGTGAGACTCCATCTCTACTAAAAATACAAAACTTAGCCAGGCATAGTGGTGCATGCCTGTAGTCCCAGCTACTCAGGAGGCTGAGGCAGGAGAATGGCCTGAATCCGGGAGGCAGAGATTACAGTGAGCCAAGATTGCACCATTGCACTCTATCCTGGGTGACAGAGATTCCATCTCAAAAAAAAAGAAAAGAGAAAAAGAAAATAATATCTCAATTAGACAGAATTCAACAGAATTCTTGCAAATGGCACAAGGCAGCCATATTTTCATTGTTCTCTTTTCCTTCTTTGCTGTTCTCTTTGCAGGGGAGAATGGTTGACTGTCATTGTGAGAAAAGAGATATAGTTATAATTTTAACTACTCACTTAAAGCTTCCCAGAATGTATGGGATTATCTTTAACATCATTCAGAGGAAGGTGAAGTGGCCCTGATGTTTTTCCAGGTGAAAAGAACAGTATGTGAGAAATTGGTTGAGTGTACAGGGAGTAGAAGATTTTGGATGTACTAAGAGTACGGCCACAAAAGTGCCAAAATCATGTTAAAATTGGAATAGGACTTTCCAGTTTTAAAGCATGGTCTGATGATTGTTGCTAACTAACCAATGATCCATCAAGTTAGAGGTTAAATAACCTGTACCCTGGATTGCTTAATTAGTAAGAAGCAGAGTTTGGTAGTTCACAAATGTGTTTATTTACACTCATTGAGGCTGTCTTGAGTAAGTGTTGTTCACTCTACTAGATTTGAAGAACCAATATCCCATCACTAATTAACATTAAAATGTCTGTTCTTCATTTGCAACAACCTCTAGAATCCTTTTGATGGCGGGATAAAAAGACAGTGTTTATTGTTGGAAACAGATACTCGGTGCCACAAAGAAAAATCGGCACTGAGACAAAGGATCTCTCAGCAAGGCAATCTTTGCTTCCTGCAGAAAGGGTACTCTCACAAGCAGTCTTACCACTTGAGTACGATGAACAAAGAAAAGCAGACATCATTTGTCTTTTATGCATTTGGGGCTGTCCTTACTGCTGTGTCTGATCTCCATTGGTTGGAGCCAGACCTCACAATCTAAAACTGAACCTGATTGGCCAGTAACTTAAAACTTTCTTGAATAAAGGCAATGGAGAACAAAAGGAAAAGAGGAAGTCCAAATAAGGAAGGGACAGGAAATTGCTTCCGAAAGGACTTAGAAAAGTAATAGCATAAATATCTTGGTTAAAGTACAAGGACATAGAATGTACTACGTGCCTATGAGCTTGTCTAACAGCTGCATAGGATAGGGCTTAATAAAGAGTTATAAGCAAAAAGGAAGAAAGGTTTGAAGAAAGTCTTTAAAACAAACTATTATTTCTAACACTTAGGATTTATTCTTTAACAAGAAAGGAAACTTTGAAGAAAACCTTTTCTACTTCCTACATTTATGCACATGACCACATAAGAAATCTGGGGCCACTGATAACACTGACTTCTTCAAGTGCACGCTAGGGTCAGTTGCCATCTTAGACACCAATTTTCCCTCCTAGTATTTTGCTGTCATCAAACCCTTGTGACTCCCAGCTGCATGTCTTCTGTCCCCATCTCTCTCTGAGCTCCAGAGCTGTTTATCACTAGTAATAATTCCCAAAGTGTGGTGCCTGGACCCATAGCGTCTGCAGAATCTGGGAACTTGCAGAAATACAAATTCCTGGGCTCCACTCAGTCCCCTGAAATCAGAAGCCATGCAGGTGGGACCCAGCAGTCTGCTGTAACCAGCCCTCCAGGGGACTCTGATGCATGCTCTAGTTTCACAAGCACTGAGCTGTGATAGAAGCCTTCTGAACAGAGACATGTGAATGTTCTATCACAGCCTCAGGCTTGGCATACCTTGTCTTTTCCTTGGCACCATTGCCACCTCTTTTCTTTCCTTTCAAGTTGGTTGGTCCCCACACATGCCCCTTTCCCTTGATTTTCCCCTTGCCATCATGTTACTCATCCAGTCAACCTCCAGCTCCAGCCAGTTTTGTCTGCTCTTTCTCCTGTCTCCCTCTTTCTCTCTGTCTTGACCACCACTCTCCCAGCTTGGCTCTTCCTTAATATTCACCTAAACAAAAGTGGTCATTGCTGGAACTCATTCTTTTGACAGATACTTGCTAGATACCTACCATATCCCTGGTACTGTTCTAGGTTTGCTGAGCATATGGGAATTAGAAGATTTTAGATGCACAAAGAGTGAGGCCACAAAATGCTAATATCATGTTAAAACTGGAATAGGATGTTCCCATTTTAAAGCATGGTCAGATGATTTTTGCTAACTAACCAACGATCCATCAAGTTAGAGGTTAAATAACCTGTATCCTGGGTTGCTTAGTTAGTAAGAAGTCTGGTGCTGAATGATTTCTCAGGACTTTCAGTGGTAAGGCTGGAAGAGTCCTGTACAAACTGGGATGGTTGGACACTTGGGAATAAAAGCTCAGAGTTGCAAAGAAAATGAGCACTTATGCAAAGGATTTCTCAGCAAGGCAAATTTATTTCTGCAGAAGGGTGCTGCTTGCAGGGCTGGGTGCCACGAGAGCACCCTGAACAAAGAGGGGAAGAGATTTTTATTCATAATGCAGTTTGTTTCTGCTAGTGTGTCCTGCCTCCATTGGCTGGAGTTGGACCACACAATCTAAGCTGAACCTGATTGGCTAACTTGAAGAGTGCATGAGGAAAGGGCAGTTTCAGTGGGAAGAGCCATTGCAGCAGGAGGGGTAATTTACAGAGTGAGTAGTAGATGTGGGCTTTGTAGATTAGGCTGGACTGGAAAGTTGTTTACTGAAACTAAGGCAGGGAGGCACAAAGGATAAGGAAGTCTGGCCTTGAAAGCGGGGAACAAAAAAACAAGGAAACTAAATAAAATAAGCTCTTTGAAGAAGAACTTCTTCTTGTGTCTAAAAGACACTCAGATGGGATTCAAAAGCTAGCAGGTTTGGTATCTGCCCTCAGGTCTACAGTCTAATTCCAGTCTATGTAGTCTAATCCACTTATCATCTAATTCTCATTGATTTCTGTGACTTTAGTCTTTGCCATTCAGACTCATTTTCCACACTTCTACCAGGTGGCACAGAATCCTCTTTGAATTAAAACTCCTTTCTGGCTCTTCACTACAAGATAGACAGTGTGTCTCAACTTTTATCAGGTTCTACTGCAATAATAATCTCCAGTCTCAATGACTTATGACAATACATGTTTCTCTCTTGTGTGCATGGCATGTCAGCTGTGGTTGTCTGGCTGTGGCTGTGCTTGATTTATCCTTTGTTCTGAGAGCCAAGGAATCCTCCCATCTAGGATATCCCATGTTGGTGGCTTAGGGAAAAGAACAGTGGCTGAACTTGGAAATGGTTATTAGAGTTTCTTCTCTGATGTGACACTGTCACATTAGCTTGCATCCCCTTGGCAAACCAATTCACAGGTCCAGGTTAAGTGTTAATTGCAGGTTGGGGGAAGGAATGTCCCTCTCTAGGGAAGCACTGCAGGCCATTTGGTAATAGGCAGGACATCCCCAGGGAAGAGAGAGCAAATTACTGGGAACCATCATACATTGTCCCATAGACAGTGGGATCAGACTTCTCAGCCACAGAAATATTATTGGAACCAAGGTCTTCTGCCTTCATACTCAGTGGCTCTTTCACAGCTGATGGATAGGCTGAACTGAATGCTTCTATATGCATGGCCTGGACTTGGATGGGGGTTCATCCTGGTTCATCAGGGAGGTCAAGGAGCTTCAGAATGAAGACATGAACTGGACCAGCTGCATTAGAAACCTGGTTCTACCACCAGTTGGCTGTGTAGCCTGAGGCAAGCTACTTAACCTCCCTGGGCCTCAGTTTCCTCATTTGGATAATGGTGATCATCATATCTACCTCATAGGATTATCTTGGGGGGTTGCATCAGTCAGCACATGTGAAATATTTAGAATGGTGCCTTGAACCAGCAAGTGCTCAATAAAGGTCAGCTATGATTAGTTAATAAGGAAAAATAGTGTGTGTTCAGAGATTATTAGCAAAGGCAGCTGTGCAGTCATTGTGACTTAAATAAGGTGGAGAAATGGTCTAAGAGTTGAGAGGAAGAAGTCCCATGGGAGACGTGGTACTTGGTTTTGGGAGCAGGTAGTGAGAGAGGTGGTACTTGGTGTAAGCCTCCTTAGGTGGCTAGGCTTTCTGCCAATAGCAAAGGGCATTCCCAGGGGAGAATTTCATGAGTGGAGACTTGGCCAGGGCCATGCTCCTAAGCCTGCCTGGAAGCCTTGGAAAATCAGTGCCATTTGGCTTCAGCTTATATGGTGTGTGCAAAAGTATTGGAAGCAGGTAATGGCCCAGGGTATATTTTATTGCTCATTTTAAATAGAAAGATGAGATAAGCCAACAGGTAATTCAATAGCTGCAAATGAAAAGAGATGGGTTGTCGACTGTGTGTTCTCATTATTCTTCCTGATAATGCAGAGGAATGGGATTTTCGCTTGACTCTGTTCCAAAGCCTGCATTCTGTTGTAAGCTGGGAGATTAATGCCCTTACTTAGGAGAGAGCCATCTTCTCCTTCTCAAATGTGGGAAATGATCTCTTCCTGCATCTGCCTCGGAGGCAAACGGTGGTGGAGGTGTCTGACCATCTGCTGTCTCCTAAGCCAGCCGGGCTACACCTTGAACCTGGAGCCAGATCCCTGATGAATGCCCGCTGCAGCCTGGAGCTGGGGAAGTGAGCAGGGCAGGATTCTGCCTGCCTTTGCATTTAATTAGTTTCCAGCCTTCTATTACTAACCAATTCCATTAGATCCCTTTTAAGAAATCAATTAAATAATCAATTAAAACAACTGAAGTAGTCTCTCTCTCTCTCTCTCTCTCTCTCTCTCTCTCACACACACACACACACACACACACATACACACACACAGAGAGAGAGAGAATGTGTGTGTGTGTGTGTGTGTGTGTGTGTGTGTGTGTGTGTGAGAGAGAGAGAGAGAGAGAAGCTAGTGAAATGCATATTAAAACCAGGCCATCCCAAGCAGAAGTGACCTATTTTGGAAAAGGGAATTTAGTGGCAGCAGAAAAACAAGCAGTGTTAGTCAGTGCCCTGGGGGGAAACTGACAACACTCTATAAAACTGTCAGGAGTGCAAATTAGTTTAACCATTGTGGAAGACAGTGTGGCAATTCCTGAAGGATCTAGAAATAGAAATTCTATTTGACCCAGCAATCCCATTGCTGGGTATATACCCAAAGGACTATAAATCATTCTGTTATAAAGACACATGCACACATATGTTTATTTTGGCACTGTTCAGAATAGCAAAGACTTGGAACCAACCCAAATGCCCATCAATGATAGACTGAATAAAGAAAATGTGGTGCATATATACCATGGAATACTATGCAACCATAAAAAAGGATGATGTCCTTTGTAGGGACCCAGAGGAAGCTGGAAACCATCATTCTCAGCATACTGACACAAGAACAGAAAACCAAACTCTTCATGTTCACATTCATAAGTGGGTGTTGTACAATGAGAACACATGGACACAGGGAGGGGAACATCACACACCAGGGTCTGTTGGGGCCTGGAGGGCAAAGGGAGGGATAGCAGGGAGTGGGGGAATTGGGGAGGGATAGCATTAGGAGAAATACCTAATGTAGATGACGAGATGATGGATACAGCAAACTACCATGGCACGTGTATACCTATGTAACAAACCTGCACGGTCTGCCCATGTACCCCAGAACTTAAAGTATAATAAATAAAAAATTTTAAAAACCTGTCATGCAATGTAAATCATAGAGTCCACTGTCGATATGAAAGTGAGACTTGGCACTTGCTTCAGAAGGAGACCCCACATTCTGACCTCTCGTTCCAGGCTTTTCAGGCCGAAGCAGGCATTACTGTGGTCATTCCCATAAGGGTGAAGGTGTGAGCGGATTTCACACGCTTCCCAGCCCAGGTTTGAAGCTGCAGGATCCAATGTGAGCAGTTCCCTGGGAACCTTAGTTTCCATCTGAGTTCCAGGCTTCCCAAAGTCCAGCCTTTTTGTGGTCTTTGGAGTTGTGCCTCAGGAGAGGGAAGAGAGGTTTCATGTCTGATTCTCTGTGTTTCAGGGCTGAGCCGGTTCTGTCCCGCATCCAGGAAAACCGGAAGCGTGTGATCCTCCCCTCCATCGACAACATCAAACAGGACAACTTTGAGGTGCAGCGGTACGAGAACTCGGCCCATGGGTACAGCTGGGAGCTGTGGTGCATGTACATCAGCCCCCCAAAAGACTGGTGGGACGCCGGAGACCCTTCTCTCCCCATCAGGTCTGTGGCTGGTGAGCTCTGGTGGCCAGTGAGCCCCCAAATTCAAGGGTAAAAAGGAGCCACTGAGAGGCCAGGGAAGCCTGCCTTGGGCCAGAGCCCCTGTGTGCACAAGCCCCTGTGTGCACAGCTCTCCAGGAGCCGCGCACGGGTGTCTCAGGAGTCCCTGTGTGTGCAAGCCCCTGTGTGCACACAGCCCT
>CM052649.1:184244394-184292388 GCA_028533165.1 Leontopithecus rosalia
AGCCGCGCGCGGGTGTCTCAGGAGTCCCTGTGTGCGCAAGCCCCTGTGTGCACAGCTCTCCAGGAGCCGCGCACGGGTGTCTCAGGAGTCCCTGTGTGTGCAAGCCCCTGTGTGCACACAGCACTCCAGGAGCCGCGCACGGGTGTCTCAGGAGTCCCTGTGTGCACAAGCCCCTCTGTGCACAGCTCTCCAGGAGCCGCGCGCGGGAGTCTCAGGAGTCCCTGTGTGCGCAAGCCCCGGTGTGCACACAGCCCTCCAGGAGCCGCACACGGGTGTCTCAGGAGTCCCTGTGTGCGCAAGCCCCGGTGTGCACACAGCCCTCCAGGAGCCGCACACGGGTGTCTCAGGAGTCCCTGTGTGCACAAGCCCGTGTGTGCACAGCTCTCCAGGAGCCGCGCGCGGGTGTCTCAGGAGTCCCTGTGTGCGCAAGCCCCTGTGTGCACAGCTCTCCAGGAGCAGCGCGCGGGTGTGTCAGGAGTCCCTGTGTGCGCAAGCCCCTGTGTGCACAGCTCTCCAGGAGCCGCGCACGGGTGTCTCAGGATCACAGCTTTCCTGCAGAGGGAGATGTTGCATTTTGCGCCTTTATCTAAAGTTTTCAAGTGCAGCTTTCCACCGGCGATACCCAAAGTTTCAAAGTGATAGTCATGTTCACACTTCTTTATTCTTCCTTGTATAAGACGAGCTGTGTTCAGGAGCTTTTAAGGATGAAGTTTGAAAGTTATTTTTTCTGGGGCTATTTTATACTTGAAGCCTTGTACTGTTGCCGTGTCTGCATTGTTGTCCATGATGCAGGATCATAGAAGAGGACAAGCATGTATGGCATTCCGGGGAACTGGAGGGCCGTGGGGGAGCCCTTTATGGCTCTTGCTTTGGGTCCCACCCAGCTGCCCCTCTGGATATGGAGATCAATATCTTGAGGCAGATCAGTTGCAAAACTCAAATAGAAAGGAAGTTAAGGCTGGGTATGGTGACTCATACCTGTCATCCCAGTGCTTTGGGAGGCCACGGTGGGTGGATCACCTGAGGTCAGGAGTTCGAGACCAGACTGACCAACATGGTGAAACCCCGTCTCTACTAAAAATACAAAAATTAGCCGGGCATGGTGGTGGGTGCCTGTAATCCCAGCTACTGGCGAGGCTGAGACAGGAGAATCACTTGAACCCGGAAGTTGGAGGTGGCAGTGAGCTGAGATCATGCCATTACACTCTGGTCTGGGCAACAAGAGCAAAACTCCATCTCAAAAAAAAAAAAACAAAAAACAAAAAACAAACTAACAAAGCAGTTGAATGCATTAGGTTGATTTCGATGGTATATTAGAGTTCTCGCTGCTGTAACAAATTTCTGTGAAAATGATGACTTGAAATAGCACAGATAGATGCCGCTACAGTTCTTGAGGCTGTAAGTTTGCAATGAGCCGATGGAGCTAAAATCAAGGAGGACTGGGTCCCTCTGTGGGCTCTCAGGGAGATACATCTCCTTGCCTTTTCCAGCTTCCAGAAGCTGCTCCCTCCCTTGGCTCTTGGCTATGTGTCGTATCCCTTTCTTTCTGGCTTCCTTCATCACATGACCTTTTCCTCCTTTGCTGCCTTTCTTCCAACTGGTAAAGACCCTTGTAACTGATTACATTTTGGATCCGTATGGCGAATCTGGGATCATCTCCCCATCTTGAGATACTGAACTTAATCACATCTGCGAAGTCCTTTTCCTAGTCTCTGGAACCTGTGAATGGTCCCTCATTTGGGAAAAAGTGAAATGAGAGTGTTCCCTTATCCCCCTGGCAGGGCATGTGGCAGGGGTGTGGCTTGCTTCTTCAGTGCCCCACTGCTCAAAGCCCTAGGGGCATCATGCAGATGGGCAGGTTGCAGGGAGCATTTTTGGGCTCTGACCCCATGGCAGCGTCTAGGGTTGAGTGCTTACAGCTCCTGAAGTCCCAGTGGGTGTGTATTACAGTGTGCTCTTTCAGCTTTGCCATCTGCAGGCAGGTGTGTTCATCAGCTTAGTTAGACCCTCTGCCTTATCACAA
Organism: Leontopithecus rosalia; assembly: GCA_028533165.1. Classification (NCBI taxonomy): domain Eukaryota; kingdom Metazoa; phylum Chordata; class Mammalia; order Primates; family Cebidae; genus Leontopithecus; species Leontopithecus rosalia. The sequence continues at coordinate 184,246,418 of CM052649.1, forward strand.
GGACGGAGGGCTTTCTGTATCCCGGGTTCTTGCCCTAGTGTATCAGAAAAGCCAAATCACATGTGGGCTTGGAGAAAGGTCTTCTTGAGTGGTGGAGGTAGCTCTCAATGAGAGGGATGGGGAGCTGGAAGGGGGATGGAGTGGGAAGGTGTTCTTTCCCTGGAGCTGGGTAACCTAACTACCAGACTCTCCTCTAACTACCCCCAGCCTAACTCCCCTCAGCATCCATGTCATTCTGCTGTCGTCTGTCTGTGTGTTCTTCTGCTCCTCTCAATGTCCAGCTGCCTGTGTCTGTGCCCACTACGGTCCCAGGTTTTTATGGGCACAGGATGGGGGGTCGTGGTAGGCCAAAAGGCAACTTTTTGAGTGCGAAAACAGAAATACCTGTCCTCCTTTAGGTCTGTGGGCACAGGCCTGAGGGTGGAGTTATCACCAGAGTCCCTGCCCTTCTCTACCCAGAACTTTCCTGCCTCCATCCCATATCAAAAGGCCTTTTCAGATGTAATGTGGAAATCCTAATATCTAGAACCTGTAATTGGTACCTTATTTGGGGAAAAGGGCTTTGTTGAAAATCCTCTGATCCCAGATTTATAGTTCAATATGTTATGTGAGTTCTACCTGAGGGCCAAAGTGACTCTTAAAATCATAGTTCTGTCTTAAGTTGGGAGAGGCAGGAGAGGCCTGTGTACCTGGGCTCGGTTTTAGGGGTATGCTTGTTGGTGTTAAGTAAGATAGTAAGATAGAATAATAGTAGGGATGAATGAAGAATTTTTACAGACAGTCATAAAGTTCTTTCTTAGTTTAAAAATTTGTGATTAACAAGAGTAACAGTTTAGCTTAGGCCCAGTGGCCCACACCTGTAATCCCACACCTTGGGAGGCCAAGGCAGGAGTATCGCCTGAGTTCAGGAATTTAAGACCAGCCTGGGCAACATAGCGAGACTGTGTCTCCATTGAAATAATAATAATAATAAAAAGCCGGGGTGGTGGTGTGCTCTTGTAATCCCAGCTACTCAGGAGGTAGAGGAGGGAGTGTTGCTGGAGCCCAGGAGGTCAAGGCTGCAGTGAGCTGTGAATGTGCCACTGCATTCCAACCTGGGCAACAGAGGGAGACCCTATCACAGATTAAAAAAAAAGAGTGATTTTTGAGAAGTTCTGTTATTTTCCTGCTCATACCAAAAGCTGAAAAATTACATTTGAATAGAGCCAGCCATGGGCAAATTTTTACAGCAGAGAAGGTAAGCTATCCTGTGGTTCAGTTCCCACCCCACTGTTAATCATGCAGTGTTTCAGGACCACATCCTTGGCTAGCTGCAAAAAATATTGATACTGTAAGATTAACTAAAGCGAAAGCTTCAGAGATGTTTGAGCCTTAATGGTGAGTGCTTGAAGACATGTTGACCTTCAGATCTCAAAGGGACGAAACTCAAATGATGGACTGACAGACGGTGGGTTTCACATGTTGGCTGAAAGATGTTTTCTCTCAGGTGTCCACACTGACACTCAGGAGGCCAGCCTCCAGCCAGGACTGATGACAGAAAGGGGGTGTGACTGTAAGTGTTAACGACAGAGAAAAAGAAGTGCTTTAGTGGAGTACCTTCAGATGCCCAGCGGACATCCGTAATGACTATCTCAGTGTATAAGGCTCCAAGCAAAAAGTTACCTTGTATTTCATGAGTTACGGTAACATTAACAGATGATTAATATGCACTTTAAAAAGACTCAAGAAAATAGTCATGATCATGAGTCATTAATATTACATGCATCTCTGATGTACAAAATAGAATCAAATGCCAATTATCTCTTTTTAATGTGTCTTAACTTACGGAATGCTTAATTTGTTAATAGTTGATGGGGATATTTAATTGCTTGGATGAATTTTTATGGTCCTTCTGAAATTATTAAGCGGATACAATATGCTTTCTTAGACATGAGGACATGGCGGTTTCTCTTTCTTGCTGTGATGCCAAAATTTTGATAGTTACAGTTTTACTCCAGTGAAAGATGAGTCGAGGAGAATGTTTCATCATCCAAATGGTATTACATTAGATGCATCTTCAGATACTAAGACTTCCTGGTAAGCAACATAATATAGGAGATTTGCATTAAGGGAATGGATATTCCTTCTGTTTCAGTTGCTTTCCATATTTAAATACCTCTTTTGGCCTGCCTGCTAAATAGCTATTTTCTCAGGTTTTCTCTTTGTCCTCCGTTCTTCCTTGTTTATACCAGCATTTCCAGTATAGCAAGTGTGTGAGTGCCATTAAAGAAGGCAAAGGCCAGATTGTAAGGGTAAGAGGTGGGGGAACGGAAGAACACAGGTCCTGCCCAAGGGGCAGCTGCTCCCAGCTCTGCTTTATGGTGATGGGCGTACGTGGGGCCAGTGTGGTCACGTCTTCAGAATTTTAAGAGAAGCCGTAAACCTAGAGCCTTTGTGAAATCTCCTACCTTCTAAATGTTGACAGTAAACCTCTCTTCTTCAAAACGGCAAGGACCCAACCACATGTGTCTAGACTGCCTTTGACCACCGAGCCCCCAGAACTTGATCTTGCCTTTGCAACCAGCCCCTTGGAGACCTCTGTGGTTCCCACGATAGCTTTCATTTATGCATCTTGCACTGACAGTGGGTATCTGTGGTATGTATTGTGGGTGTCATGGAGGGTGTATTAGTTCTTGAACTGCTGTAAAGAAATATCTGAGTCTGGATAATTTATAAAGAAAGGAGGTTTAATTGGCCCAGGTTCAGCCAGCTGTACAGGAGGCATGGAGGCTTCTGCTTCTGGGGAGGCCTCAGGAATCTTATAGTCATGGCAGAAGGGGAAGCAGGTACGTCTTACATGGCCAGAGTAGGAGGAAGAAGAGACAGAGGAAGGTCCCACACACTTTTAAATAACCAGATCTCATGAGAACGCTATCATGAACACAGCTCCAAAGGGATGGTGCTAACCTATTCATGAAGGATCCACCCCTAGATCCCGTCACCTCCCACCTGGCCCTGCCTCTAACACTGGGGATTACAATTCCAATTCAACATGAGATTGGGCAGGGGCACAGAGCCAAACCATGTCAGTGGGGCTAGGGGATTTGGGGAAAGTGTGACTCAAAGCCATAGGAGCAACATGGCCAGACTTCTTGGAACTCCAGTTAAGCCTGTAGAGATTCCTCTCCAGTTGTGCCATTGTTTGTCCATAGCCCTTTGTTCATCCGTCTGAGAGTTTGTGCAGCACTGAGCCAACTCTTGCCTCTGTGTTGAGAAGCTTCTTAAATCTACTGTCTTAAGCTCTGATTGTTCTCCAAGGGTGACTTCCTTTCTGTTAGGCGGTTCTTGCATTGCTACAAAGAAATACCTGAGGCTGAGTAATTTATCAAGGAAAAAGGTTTAATTGGCTCACAGTTCTGCAGGCTGTACAAGCCTGGCAGTGGCATTGGCTTGGCTTTTGGGGAGGCCTCATAGAGCTTTGACTAATGGCAGAAGGTGAAGTGGGAGCAGGCACATCTAACCACAAAAGCAGGAAGAAGAGGCTGGGCCCAGTGGCTCACACCTGTAATCCCAGCACTTTGAGAGGCCGAGGTGGGCCAATCACCTGAGGTGAGGAGTTCAAGACCAGCCTGGGCAACATGGAGAAACCCTATCTCTACTGGAAATACAAAAAGTAGCTGGGCATGGTGACACACACCTGTAATCCCAGCTACTTAGGAGGCTGAGTTGGGGAATCACTTGAACTCAGGAGGCAGAGGTTGCAGTGAGCTAAGATCACACCACAGCACTCCAACCTGGGTGACAGAGCAAGGCTCTGTCTCAAAAAAGAAAAAAGAAAAAAAGAGATTGGATAGTTAGAAAGACAAGCTGTTGTTCATAGGAAGTTATACAATTGATCCATATTAATAACAATGATTAATTATTATTAGATTTACCATTTATTCAATGCATATTGAGGGCTTTATATATAGCTTTTCATTTATTCTTTTTTGTATGTGTGAGATGGAGTCTTGCTCCATTGCCCAGGCTGGAGTGCAGTGGTGCAATCTTGGCTCACTGCAACCTCCACCTCCTGGGTTCAAGCAATTCTCCTGTCTCAGCTTCTCAAGTAGCTGGATGCGAGATACCACGCCTGGCTAGTTGTTGTTGTTTTTCGTAGTTTTAGTAGAGATGGGGTTTCACCGTGTTAGCCAGGATGGTCTCAATCTCCTGATCTCATAATCCATCTGCCTCAGTCTTCCCAAAGTGTTGGGATTATAGATGTGAGCCACCTCACCCAGCCTGATTTACTCTTAGTAGTCGTAAGGCCAGTACCAAATGATTAGGCAATATATATATTTTTTCAGTGTCTGTACCACATTGGGGTGTAGGCAATCTGTACCTCCAGGCTGCTTTCTCGACCCCATGCAGACAATGGGCTGGCCTCTCCCAGGCACCCTCGATTTCTGCCTTCTTGTTTGCCTTCATGTTATTGCTGGAGTCTCCATGCTCTGGTGAGCCACTGTCTAGGGCAGTGTTCCTCAAGCCCTGAGCTGCGGATGGATACTGGTCCTGGTCCATAGCCTGTTGGGAACCGAGCCTGTGAGTGGTGGTGAATGTCAGGTGAGTGAGCACACAAAGCTTCTTCTGTATTTCCACCCACTCCCCATCTCCCATGTTCCCACCTGAGTGTGGCTTCTCATCAGATCAGCGGTGGCATTAGATTCTCATGGGAGCACAGATCCTATTGTGAACTGCACGTATGAAGGGTATAGGTTGTGTGCCCCTCATGAGAATCTAATGCCTGATGATCTGCAGTGGAACAGCTTCATCCTGAAACCGTCCATACCTACCACCCCCATCCATGGGAAAATTGTCTTCCACGAAAATTGTCTTGGTGCCAAAAAGGTTGGGGACTGCTGGTCTAGGGCGTCCCTTCGGGTTTTATTGATAATGTTGTTTTTAATTGTGGCAAAATATATGTAACATACATTTTACCATCTTATCCATTGTAAAATGTGAGATTCAGTGACAATAAGGACATTCCCAATGTTGTGTAAGCATCTCCATGATCTGCTTCCAGAGTTTTCTTATTCCCCCAAATAGCGACCCAGTGCCCATTAAGCAGTCACTTCCTGTTCCTCCCTCCCACCAAGCCATGACAGCTGCCGATGTACTTTCTGTCTCTATGTCTATGGATTTGCCTAGTGTGGACATTTCCTGTAAGTGGAGTCCTATAGAATGCGGTTTTTTGTTTCTGGCTTCTTCTCCATTAGCATACAGCTTCTTCCATTAACATTCAGAAACCCATTGCATTTCTTGGCAGACATCCTTTTAAGGTGGTTGCAAGTCCACATTCCTTTGGCAGGTTCCATATCTGGTTTCTGGGATTTGCACACCTTTGTCCCTCTTGGGTGGAAACATGGTGAGACTGGGTTGCAGGATGCCGGGGAGTCTCAGCTCCTTGATAGGATGTGTTCTTCCAGGCCCTTGGTTCCTCATTCACCCAAGAATCGGGGAGAGGACCCCACTGGGCACAGTGAGCACATGTAAGTAAATATCAGACCCCAATGAGTTTTGCAGAAAGTGATTTCTTTAGGCAGAGAGAGAGAAAAAGGAGAAAGAAATAGAGAGCGGGCTCCCACGCTGTCATGAGAGGTGATCCAGAAATGCAGTCTGCCCAGATGTGGGAGAAGGGGACTTTTATCCTGGGAATTATTCCCACCCCATTCAAGTTTTCAGTCCTATGAAAGGAGTTCCTTTAAACTTCTGCTGGAGTGATTGGTCTTTGATTTCTGACATCTGATTGGTTGGTTGGTCCACAGTCCTCCCGTAGCTTCTCACAGGCTTTTCTAAACAAAGGAAGCTTACCTGGGCAGTCTATCTTCTCAAGTGTGCGAAAGTTAAACAAAGACCACTGAGCTCCCGGATGCAGGCATGAAAGAAGGCAGGTCGGGCATGTCACTGGGAAGTTCTTGCCTTTGAAACCACACCCCTCATGGACTCAAGGAGAGAATACATTCCCTCAGTGGCTTCCCTGACATAGGGCTCCCCTGTGCCCCACAGGCCCTGTTCCCCTTCTTAAGTGTGGGTCACACCAGTGAGCATGTGGCTCCACTTCCAGGGACACCAGCCACTAGGCTTGGGGTTAGATGGTAGGACTCTCCCCGCTCCCCTGGAGTACAGCTTGCTTCTGGGAAACCTCTGATAGCTTCCTCTCCCAGACTCCACTTCCTTATCCTAAATTCTCAGCTAATCGGTTTGTCTATCTATTGAAATTTTGCAAGATCTCTTTGAATATAGCATCTATTGTCAGAATGTCTTCAGCCCCATTGTGGACATGAAGAGCCCTGTTTTAACACAGTACATACATATGAAGGCATGGAACGGGGTGAAAGGGAAAGTCTGAAGACAGAAAGGAAGGGGTAGGGCTGATTGGGAAAGAAAGATCCTGGAGAAGGAGGTGTGGGTGGGCTAAGGACATGAAGAGTGGTTTGGTCTTGAACAGTAGGAAGGGCAAGCTCACGCTGTCTGACTCACATTTTTCCTTGTGAACAGGAGAGAAATTCACTTGTTGAGAGTGAGAGCTGGGCCTTGGGTAGGAGGCTCCCAAAAAGGGTTAAAGGTCTGGAATCATTGCCGAGAGGAATGAAGATGGGTGAGTTCACCAAGAGCAGAAAAAATAATGGCTATTTCAAGGTGCAAGGAATCTAAATTCAACAAAATTTCCAGCAGGATTTCTGTTTTTAAGTTATTTTTACTTTTAGAGATAAGATCTCACTCTGTTCTTCAGGCTGGAGAGCAGCAGTGAGATCTTAGTTCACTGTGGCCACCTCCAACTCCTGGGTTCAAGCGGTACTCCTGCTTTAGCCTCCAGAGGAGCTGGGACCACAGCCATGTGCCACCATGCACAGCTAGTCTTTTAATACTTTAATTTTTTTGAGACAGAATCTCACTCTGTCTTCCAGGCTGGAGTGCAATGGTGCCATCTCGACTCACTGCAACCTTCACCTCCTGGTTTCAAGTGATTCTCCTACCTCAGCCTTCTGAGTAGCTGGGATTAAAGGTGTCTACTGTCACACCCGACTAATTATTGTACTTTTTTAGTGGAGATGGGGTTTTATCATGTTGGCAGGACTGGACCTCAAGTGATCCACCCGCCTCAGCCTCCCAAAGTGCTGGGATTACATACGTGAGCCACTGCACCTAGCTGTAATGTAAAAAAACAAGTTTGAAAGTCGGGGGTCTTGCTATGTTGCCCGGGCTGGTCTTGATCTGCTGGCCTCAAGCAATCCTCTTCCCTTGTCCTCCCAAAGCCCTTGGATTATGAGCAAGAGCCACTGCACCTGACCCCAGTTGTGCTTTGTTATGAACTCAGATTTTCATATGCATGACATTATGTGTATATATGGGGGGAGAATTAGATGTAAGATAAGAATGAAAGATAGCATTTATTTAGCCTGAAGACACCTAGGTTAGGTGCCCCATAAGTTCATGCAAACCTGGCTTAGCTCTGCAGCCTTCAGAGAACTTTTGCTCAAGCTTAAGAACTGCTGATCTCTACTGTTGTCTCCAGCTGCAAAAGCCTGGGACTTTCACCATCAGAGGGAAGGTGCTAAAGGGCCACCGATAGGACCTTTTTTTTTGCTTCTTTTGAGATGGAGTTTCACTCTTGTTGCCAAGGCTGGAGTGCAATGGCACCATCTTGGCTCAATGCAACCTCCGCTTCCTGGGTTCAAGCGATTCTCCTGCCTCAGCCTCCCGAGTAGCTGGGATTACAGGCATGTGCCACCATGCCCGGCTAATTTTATATTTTTAGTAGAGACAGGATTTCTCCATCTTGGTCAGGCTGGTCTTGAACTCCCGACCTCAGGTGACCCGCCCACATTGGCCTCCCAAAGTACTAGGATTACAAGTGTGAGCCACAATGCCTGGCCGGGACATTTTACAGCATGTTGCTTTAAGCGAACTGGCTGAAAACTGAGTCAGACGTCTTCTATAAAGTGACAGTGCTTCCTCTCTACTCTATGTTATGTGGTCCTATAATTAGTGACATTACTCATTAATAACTAATTCAAGGCGATGGTTAACAATTAGCAATCCTTAATCCAATATGTAATTTGATAATAAATTATAAGGTACAAGGGCTGTTAGAGCCTGTTAGATTGCTTTAATTGAAAGGGATGCCCTGGATATATACTCGCTGGGATCTCAAATTCTGTGCACAGATGTGTACAAAGGGAGAAGGTTATATTTTCTTCCCTAGAGGAATATGACTGGCTTACAGAGGAGGACAGCTTTAAGAGAAGAAATCAGACTTCTTTAGACTTTAAAATAGAGGTATCTTTCCTATGCATCAGCAAATGTATTTTAGGAGCCAATTGTGTGCTCAGCTTTGAGGTAAGCATTTCCAGCAGGGACAGTATTGGTAAATGAAATGATTCTCCTCTCCTGAAAGAGTTCATGGGCTGGCTGGTGACACAGGCTTTCAAATGCGTGTGATAGCACTTCAGTGCAAGGACATGTGGAATCATGGAGGAAGGGAGTTTGCCATTGGAGCGGATGGAAAAACTCATAGCCGTAACTAACCCCGGAATGTTCTATGTGCTGGGTACTGTTCTTGTGTTTTGCACAGTACAAATTAATTTACTCCTCACTCTCACCCTATGAGATGAGTTTGTTTTTTTTTTTTGAGACAGAGTCTTACTCTGTTGCCCAGGCTGGAGTGCAGAGGTGACCTCCACCTCCCAGGTTTAAGTGATTCTCCTGCCTCAGCCTCACGAGTAGCTGGGACTACAGGCATCCTAACCTCAAGCGATTCGCCTGCCTCAGTCTCCCAAAGTGCTGGGATTACAGATGTGAGCCACTGTGCCCAGCCAAGATGAACATTATTATATTCTTTTTGTGGGCAGAGCTGCTGAGGCATAAGTTAAGCACCTTACCCAAGGTCATACACCTGGTATGAGGTGAAGCTGGGATTCGTGTGTAGTCAGGCCCAGTCTGTGCTCTTAGCTGCTGTTCTCTCTTTTCTGGTAAAGATGTGACTACCTGGGTCTTGCAAGCTGGAGGAGATTTTCACAGGCTGAGAACATGGGAGATAACCCAGTGGAGGGTATAGTTGTGCAAATGGGTGTGTTTGGGATCTTCGAGCCCACTCTCATGTTTCATGATGCAACAGGAGAATTCTCGAAACTCAGAAAAGCTATAAAATCATGGTTATTATTTGCTAATGATGAAAAGATACAGATCAAAATCAGCAGGCTGGGTACCCTGGCTCACACCTATAATCCCAGCACTTTGGGAGGGCATGGTGGGAGGATCACCTGAGGTCAGGAGTTCGAGACCAGCCTGGCCAACATGGTGAAACACCATCTCTACTAAAAATACAAAAAGTAGCTAGCTGGGTGTGGTGGTGCACACCTGTAATCCAAGCTACTCAGAAGGTTGATGCAGAAGAATCACTTGAACATGAGAGGCGGAGGTTGCAGTGAGCCAGGATCACGCCATTGCACTCCAGCTGGGGCAACAGAGCAAGACTCCTCAAAAAATAAAATATCTGCAGGGCCGGGCGCGGTGACTCACGCCTGTAATCCCAGCACTTTGGGAGGCTGAGGCAGGTGGATCACGAGGTCAAGAGATCAAAACTATCCTGGTCAACATGATAAAACCCCGTCTCTACTAAAAATACGAAAAATTAGCTGGGCATGGTGGCACATGCCTGTAATCCCAGCTACTCGGGAGGCTGAGGCAGGAGAATTGCCTGAACCCAGGAGGCGGAGGTTGTGGTGAGCAGAGATCGTGCCATTGCACTCCAGCCTGGGTAACAAGAGCGAAACTCTGTCTCAAAAAAAAAAAAAATCTGCAAAGTTGCATGGAAGAGTCCAGCAAAAGCCAAGTGCAAGCTTCCAATCGTCCTCTTCCAGTGGAGTCATGTGGACAGGGTGATTTGCCCAGCAGTGGCACGTGACAACTTGTTTAAAGTACTACTGATCGGGAAGCTCACATGAGCCTGGGCATCCTGGGTTTTTACTGCAGGTCAGTCACATAGGCATGGAGAGCCTTGTGTGACTGTCCTTGGCTACTCACCCTCCAGCCCTCGCCTACCAGAAGTTGAACTGCTCTGGCACAGTCCAGGGCCTCCGCCTGCAATGACACTCTTATCAGGGAGGATATTCCAAGGGCTTAGAGGTTGTCTTGCAGCAGTTGATCCAGGGCCAGTTTTTTCTTTGGATTGTGGGGTTTGGGCAACCCAGGCCCTCTGAGTTAGCCCTTTACTGCACAATGAAGATGACGTGCTTAGTGTCTTATGAGGATACTGAAGGTGGGAAATATGCATTAAAAAACAGAGGAAAGGGGTTGGGTGCAATGGCTCTGGTCTGTAATCTTAGCACATCAGGAGGCCGAGGCAGGATGATCACTTGAAGCCAGGAGTTCAAGGCCAGCCTGGACAACATGCTGAGATACCATCTATATTCCTTTTGCTGTTGTTGTCCAGACAGAGTCTCACTCCATCACCCAGGCTGGAGTGCAGTGGCGTGATCTCGACTCACTGCAATCTCCACCTCCAGGGTTCAAGCAATTATCGTACCTCAGCCTCCCGAGTAGCTGGAACAACAGGCACCCACCACCAGGCCTGGCTAAGTTTTTTGTATTTTTAGTGGAGACGGGGTTTCACCGTGTTAGCTAGCTGGTCTCCTGACTTCAGGTGATCTGCCCACCTTGGCCTCCTAAAGTGCTGGGGTTACAGGAGTCAGCCACTGTGCCTGGCCCGTCTCTATTCTTTAAAGATATAAAATAAAAATAGAGGAAAGATGGAAGACTATTCAGTGGGAAGTCTTCATCTTCCTGATAAAAACATGTGGTGTACTGTATCGAGGGCCCTAAAAGCCAAACGAGGGAGCCCAGGCTCACTTTACTCATCTTCTAAGGCAAACTAAAGATGAATAAAAGGCCAGTTGGGAGAGACAGAAAGTAGAATACGCCTGGTGTGGTGGCTCATGGCTCACACCTGTAATCCCAAGGCTTTGGGAGACCGAGGTGGGTGGATCACCTGAAGTTAGGAGATGGAGACCAGGGTGGCCAAAAGGGTGAAAACCCATTCTACTAAAAATACAAAAGTGATCCAGGAGTGGTGGCAGGGCCTGTAGTCCAAGCTACTCGGGAGACTGAGGCAGGAGAATTGCTTGAACCCGGGAAGTGGAAGTTGCAGTGAGCCGGGAGAGCGCCCCTGCACTCCAGACTGGCTGGCAGGGAGAAACTCCGTCTCAAAACCCAAAGAAATAAAATATCGTAGAATAGTGCTTTCCCACTACTAGGGAGTCACCCCCATCTGTGGAGGAGGGAAAGATAGAGGAGTGACTGCAAATGACATTGGGGCTTTGGGGTAGAAGTGATCAAAATCTACAATTGATTTTTGTGTTGGTGTATAATTCTATGACTGTACTAAAAACCATCGGCTTGTACACGTCAAGCAGGTGAGTTGTATTTTTTCTGAATTCTGTCTCAGAAGCTGATGGCCATGTGAAAATGGTGGATGACCATGTCTTCAACAGGATGAAGACAGGTTGGGTATCCATTCTTGCTTAGCTCACAATGGCCTGGAATGTTTCTCTCCGGTTAACCTGAGATCTTGCCTGTCCCTTCTTGTGTCAGAGGAGCACAGAGTACAGCGGGTGATCAAATCAGGGTCAAATTTTAAACCAGCAGAGTTCGCCGTGGCAGAGTCCTGAGTAGGAATTTAGAAACCAAGTGTGATGATTAATGCTGAGTGTCAACTAGATTGGATTGAAGGATGCAAAGTATCATTCCTGGGTGTGTCTGTCAGGGTGTTGTCAAAGGAGATTAACATTTGAGAAGGTGGACTGGGAGAGGCAGACCCATCCTCAATCTGTTTGGGCACCAGCTAATCAGCTGCCAGCATGGCTAGAACAAAGGCAGACAGAGGAACGTGGAAGGACGAGACTGGCTGAGTCTTCTGGCCTCGTCTTTCTCCCATGCTGGATGTTTCCCGCCCTCGAACATCAGACTCCAAGTTCTTCAGCTTCTGGACTCTTGGACTCACACCAGTGGTTCGCCAGGGGCTCTTGGACCTTCAGCCACAGACTGAAGCCTGCCCTGTGGCTTCCTGACTTTTGAGGTTTTGGGACTCAGTCTGACTTCCTTGCTCCCCAGCCTGCAGACGGCCTTTGGCGGGACTTCACCTTGTGACCCTGTGAGTCAGTTCTCCTTAGCAAACGCCCCTTCATACCTCCATCTCTCCTGTTAGTCAGTCCCTCCAGAGAACCCGCACGAATACACCAAGGAAAATCCTTGGCAAAGGTTTAGCATCACACAGACCAGACCAGCCGAGGCCACTGACCTCCCTGGGCCTGGTGTAGAATCCTGGTCAATTGCAGCATGTTGTGGGTAAGGTCAGGTCGAAGGCTGGTACTTCTCCTTGGTATAGCAAAGTAGAGTTCATAAAGCAATCCTGCCAGGGGCCAAGTGAGTGCTGTCACATTTCAGAAAGAGAAAAATCACAGTGAAGGAGATAGACATTCTCCCCCTGATTTTTCCCCTGTCCTGCTGGTCTTCCAATAGCAGAAAAATGGCCTATTCACTTTCGCCACCCATGGGGTCTGTGTCTTTAGGGAGGTCACTCACTTGTTGTGTAGATGTGCTTTTAACTTTCTTGTCCTTAACACTTCACCAGCATTGAAAGGTGTATTGTTCTACTCATAGAATATTTCGGTAATGAATCTTTTGGTCCCTTAAATGAAAAGCACTGATTATAAATGCTCTGAAGCTGTGGCATGGGCTGTTGTAGATACTCAGTGTTTCAGTTAATAGAATTCTGCTACAGAAGCAAGACATGCAGAGATATATGGTTACAAAAAAAAAAAAAAACTCTCCACAGAATTCTGTTTGCTTTCTTCAGGGGACCGGTCTGGAGAAGGCTGGTTGATAGAGGGTGTAGGTTCAATGGAGGGGATTCACATCACACTAGAAGAGGCATTGTTATAAAATATTGCTCAGGAGTATGGACAGATATAGTGACTCATGCCTGTCATCCCAGCATCTTGGGAGGCTGAGGTGGGAGGATTATTTGAGACCAGGAGTTCATGACCAGCCTGGGCAGCATAGCAAGACATCATCTCTACAAAACAATTTTTTTAATGAGCTTGATGTGGTGGTGCATGACTGAAACTGCCTTTGCAAAATTATGAGTGAGACAGTGAAAAAGATCTAACCTAAACAACTCCATCTTGCTTCCTTTCTTCCTACCTTCCTTCCCTTCTTTCTTCCTTTCTTTCCCTTCCTTTCTTTTTTCCTTCCTTCCTCACTCTGTTGCCCAGACTGGAGTGCTGTGGCACCACCTCAGCTCACCACAACCTCCATCTCATGGGTTCAAGTGATTCTCCTGCCTCAGCCTCCCAAGTTGCTGGGACTGCAGGTGCCCGCTACCACCCCCAGCTAACTTTTTGTATTTTTAGTAGAGATGGGATATCACCATGCTAGTCAGGCTGGTCTCAAACTCCAGACCTCAAGTAATCTACCTGCCTCAGCCTCCCAAAGTGCAGGGATTACAGGCGTGAGCCCCTACACCTGGCTCAGGAGACCTGTTTTCTAAGACAGATTTGAACCACAAATTTTGATACTCAGTTTACTTCTCTGTAAAATGGTGGCTTTGGACTAGATGTGATGTAGATACTGTATTAGTCAGGGTTCTCTAGAGGGACATAACTAATAGGATTATATATAGATATATATGAGTTTATTAAGTATTAACTCACATGATGACAAGGTCCCACAGTAGGCCATCTGTCTGTAAGCTGAGGAGCAAGGAAGCCAGTCCAAATTCCAAAACCGAAGAACTTGCAGTCTGATGTTTGAAGGCAGGAAGCATCAGCACAGGAGAAAGATGAAGGCTGAGAAAAGCTGGGCTAGTCTGGTCTTTCCACATTTTTCTGCCTGCTTTATATTCTAGCCGTGCTGGGTGGTGCTATCGGTTGAGGGCAGGTCTGCCTCTCCCAGTCCACTGACTCAAATGTTCCTCTCCTTTGGCAGCACCCTCTAGACACACCCAGGATCAACGCCTTGCATCCCTCAATCCAATCAAGTTGACCTCAGTATTGACCATCACAGATGCATTGGATGAGATGCCTTCAGATTCCTCATCTGTAAAGGGGATATTAACAGTACTGTCTAGTGGGATTGTTGTGAAGATTAAATGAGATAATACATGCAAAATGCTTAAAACGGTCCAGGGCACATAGTAAGGGCTCTAGGAATAAAAGCTGTTCTTGTTATCATGTTATTAGAGCAACTGTCTACAATGGCAGTCTTGCTCCTCATTTTGGGAATACTGTAACTCTTTTCTTATCTGGTCGAGGTCATAGAACTAAATAGTTATAACAAATAACTTGATCACTGAATTATCTCGCATTTGTACCCTACACATGAAACAGACTGGATTCTAATAAAGGAGAAACTTTTTTTTTTTTTGAGACAGGGCCTTGCTTTGTGGCCTACGCTGGAGGGCAGTGGTGTTGTCATAGCTCACTGTAGCCTTGACCTCCCAGGCTCAAGGGATCCTCCCACCTCAGCCTCCCATGTAGCTGGGACCACAGGCATGCACCACCACTGTGCCTGGCTAATTTTTAAAAATCATTCATAAAGATGGATCTTGCTATGTTGCCCAGGCTGGCCTCAAACTCCTGGCCTCAAGTGATTCTCCCACCTGGACCTCCCAAAGTGCCAGGGGTGAGCCATTGTGCCTATCCAGGCTTTGAGAGACATTTTAAATGCCAACAGGTTTGCACAGAAAATAAAGGACTCATATTCTTCAAGCCACTCTCTTCAGAAAGCTATTCCTATGAAATGGGAATGCACTTACAGAATGGTGAACGCCTTGCTTTTGGGTGAAATACATGCTATTTCTTGACATCACCTAGGTACCTTCTGCACCAGCCTGGATTGATCAATATTTCTTTTTGCATGATACACCAATATTGCTGCTAGGTAGCTTTCCTTTGGAAGCAAAATTCCCAGGCAGTGCCCTGGAGCCAGAGAAACATTTGCAATGTGAACTTCCTCTGCAATGACAAGCGGAGAGACCTGCCTTCATCAACTGACATGCACTGTGACAGCTCCCAGTGGCAGGTAGATTAATCTGAATAATGTCAGAATGACTTTTCTCCTCCCTTATAAAGAGGTTCAGTGTTGCCGGCTGCCAAGGAGCAGACACGTTTTATTTTAAATTTAAGGATTCTTAAAAATGGAAGATACTTTACCTCTGAATTAAACGCTCAGTTTCTGAGTTATTGCTGGACATAAATTGGGAAGCAGCCATCCCATTAATTTTATGTAGCTGATCTGTGGGGAGACAGGGCAGTAGGCTTCATGATCTTCTGTTGGAGCTGGATGTAGGCTGTAGTGAGGGGTGGAAAGTGGTAGACTCCAGATCTTATTGTGGCAGCTTTAATCCCCCTTTCTAGATAGTTCCAAGCCCTCCTCTTTTTTTTTTTTTTTTTTGAGATGGGGTTTCATTCTGTCACCCGGGATGGAATACGGTGGCATGATCTTGGCTCAGTGCAACCTCACTTCCTGGGTTCAAGTGATTCTCCTGCCTCAGCCTCCCAAGTAGCTGGGATTACAGGCGTGCACCACCATGCCAGCTGATTTTTTGTATTTTTAGTAAAGGTGGGGTTTCACTATATTGTCCTGGCAGGTCTCAAACTCCTGACCTCGTGATCCGCCCGCCTTGGCCTCCCAAAGTGCAGGGATTACAGGCATGTGCCACCACGCCAGCTAATTTTGTGTATTTTTAGTAGACATGGGGTTTCACCATGTTGGCCAGACAGGTCTCAAACTCCTGACTTTGACTGATCTGTCTTTCAGGCCCTTTCAGATGTCCTTCTTCTCCTGCCCTTTCTTTTTATTCCTCTTTCTCCACCTTATCCTGAAAGCCTGAAAAGTAATTGCAGAAGACTCTCAAATTGAGTTCAGGGCAAAAAATTACCTTTCTTCATTTCTCCGTCACTACCTCTGATTTTTTTTCTACAGCGCAGTTCAGAACTCTTTTCTTGTCTTCTGACTGATCTGGTCCTCTACAAATTATTTCTTAGTTGCTTTCAGGGGACCCTTGAGAAAAGATAACTAAAATTATAACTTGTTCTAACACCCAAACAGCATTTTGTGTTTGCCCAGTCTCTTTGGTAGCACTTGCTGGACTTTTCATCCTCTGAGACATGGCAGTGAATAAGTTCTCATCAGGCCTTACCAGTCCTGCAAGGTGTGTTATGTTTGAGGCCATCCGTTTCTCCTCTTGTTTATGGAAATACGGGAACACATGAGTATTTTGCACCTTTTGGTTTGGGGAGAAAGCGTATCGAATTGTATTTGAGATTGAAGGGTCAGTTGCAAGTACTGAATCAGCCTGCGTGGCCTTCCGTTCCAACCAATGAACTATCTGCATATGCAAATTACCATTTGTTGGTTAGCCAACTGGACACCATTTCCATTTTTCATCGTGTTGACCGTCCACAGTTTTTTTTTTTCTTTTAAATTTTACTTTAAGTTCTGGGATACATGTGCAGAACGTACAGGTTGGTAACATAGGTACACACGTGCCATGGTGGGTTGCTGCACCCATCAACCCGACATCTAGGTTTTAAGCCCCGCATGCATTAGGTATTTGTCCTAATGCTTTCGCTCCACTCCCCCCCACCCACCGACAGGCCCCAGTGCATGATGATCCCCTCACTGTGTCTGTGTGTTCTCATTGTTCAGCCCCTGCTTATAAGTGAGAACATGTGGTGTTTGGTTTTCTGTTCCTGTGTTAGTTTGCTGAGAATGATGGCTTCCAGCTTCATCCATGTCCCCACAGAGGACATGAATTCATCCTTTTTTAATGGCTGATTAGTATTCCATGGTGTATATGTGCTGTATTTTCTTTATCCAGTCTATCAGTGATGGGCATTTGGGTTGGTTCTAAGTAGTCGCTATTGTGAACAGTGCTGCAGTAAACATACGTGTGCATGTGTCTTTATGGTAGAATGATTTATAATCCTTTGGGATTGCTGGGTCAGATGGTAATGCTGGTTCTAGATACTTGAGGAATCGCCACCCTGTCTTCCCATGGTCGAATTAATTTACACGAATTTAACAGTGGTTAAGTAGAACTCCTGGTTAAATGGTTACACTCCCACCAACAGTGTAAGAGCGTTCCTGTTTCTCCACAACCTCATCAGCATGTTATCGTTGTGACTTTTTAGTAATAGTCGGTCAAAGCTGCAGAAGTTTTACCCAGACTTTCCCAAAGTCTGAACATGTGGGCTGGTGCTTGTGATATCTCTTCGGAGTGTTGGGTCATGGTCTTTACTTTTTTGGCGGCCAACATGACTCTAAAAGTAGCTTCTGCTACTGGGCATGCAGGCAGCCAGGGGCAATTGACTTCATTTTCCCCCTAGATGTGTAGGCTGCTGCATCATTAAATCAATCTGATCGCACATCCTTACAGCTGCAGAGAGGTTGCGACAAGCTTGCTTAACTGTTATGAATAACGTAACTATGAGTCATGCCTGAGAAAGCAGTGGCCCCTTCAAAGACCTTTGAGAACGGGCAGTGTGTGAGGCCTGGGTGAGCTCGCCTGCACGGGCGACCGTTTATACACTTGGTAGGATGCCCAGTCAGTATTTTGGAGTTTAACTTCTGTGCATGAAGTTCAGTGGACTCCCAGGCTCCTAAGAACTTCAGCTTAAAGGAAAGAGGAGAGAAATGTTTCTTGAGCATCTTTTTTGAACACTGAATTTCCGACTGTGGCTGCTGTGGCGGCTATAGGAGGTTTCAGCTGGTGGCATGAGCCCTACCCGTGCTAGAAGCAGCTCTGAAGTTTCAGTTCCATGGACAGGCTCTGAGAATGACTCACGGCAGGTGAACTCTTCACTTTCGAGGTCGGTTTCATCACCAATCCAAGTTCATCTCATTCAAGTTGAATTCTGGGTCTCTGCAACTTCTCTGTTCTTTGCCTCCTTCGCCATTCATTCCCCAGGATGGCTTCTGGCTAGGTGGGGAGAGGTGGGGTTTATTTTGTGGTCCAGGGGAAGCATGATGGTCTTTGCATGCAGTGTTTCTCCCTAGAGCTGGGCTATTTGTCACCGCCGAATCTCACGCTGCAATGTGATCCCAGTGTTGGAGATGGGCTGGAGGGAGGTGCATGGGTCATGGGGGCGGATGCCCCATGGATGGCTTGGTGCCTTCCTCCTGGTAATAAGTGAGTTCTTGCTGTATTAGTTCATATTAGAGCTGGTTGTTTAAAAGAGTGTGGCACTTTCCTTCTCTCTCTTGCTCCCTTTATTTCTCCATGTGATGCCTGTCCCCCTCCCACTTCTGCCATGAGTGGAAGCTATCTGAGGTGTCACCGGGAGCAGATGCTGGTGCCATGCTTCTTGTACAGCCTACAGGACCACGGGCCAGATAAACCTTTATTCTTTATAAATTACCTAGTCTGAAGTGTTACTTTTTTTTTTTGAGATGGAGTTTTGTTCTTGTTGCCCAGGCTGGAGTGCAATGGCGTGATCTCTGCTCACTGCAACCTCCATTTCTCAGGTTCAAGTGATTCTCCAGCCTCAGCCTCCTGAGTGCTGAGACTACAGGCACCTGCCATCATGCCCAGATAATTTTTTTGTATTTTTAGCAGAGATAGGGTTTCACCATTTTGGCCAGGTTGGTCTCAAACTCCTGACCTCAGGTGATCTGTCTGCCTTGGCCTCAAAAAGTGTTAGGTTTGCAGGTTTGAGCCACTGCACCTGGCCTGAGGTGTTCCTTTATAACACAAAATGGACCAAGGCATCCTCTTGCCCTCTGAGCAGTGCCCCCAGCCTGGCTGACCACTCCTTGCCCTGCCATGGGCCTAAGTTGGGATCTGACTCTCAGCTTGCTCAGGGCCCATCTGGCCCAGCTCTCTGTGGCTCATGCTGGCTGCAAGCCCCTGAGCCCAGCCACGTTCCCCTACCCCTTCCAGCCCAGCTGCAGGCTTCATTCCTGCCCGGGAAAAAGCCATCAATGGCTCTTCTGCCATCCATCACCAATTCCGCCTTCCTTCCTATGAGAACTAAGCAGAGGGCTAATGCACGTGGCCACCTGCCATGTGGCCACACTGAACCATCAAGTTCATGAGAGTGGGCCTTAGATGGATATAGACACCTGCAGGCAGCTTCATGATACACCTTCCGTGGAAAATGGGGAAAAGCCCTTCTCTGTCCTCTGTAGCAAACTCACTGTCTAACACATCTCTCCCTCTCTCGGTGAAAATGCTAACTGAGGGCCGGGTGCAGTGACTCATGCCTATAATCCCAGAACTTTGGAAGGCCAAGGCAGGTAGATCATTTGAGGTCAGGAGTTCCAGACCAGCTGGCCAACATGATTAAACCCTGTCTCTACTGAAAATACAAAAATTAGCTGGGTGGCACCTGTAATTCCAGCCTGGGCCAGTGAGACTCTGTCTCAAGGAAAAAAAATACAAACAAACAAAAATGTTACCCCCCACCCCCCCCCAAAAAAAGAGTTTATTTGCCTGGGGAGTAACAAATGACTCTCCAGGAGAATGCAGGCTTTGATCAATGGGAGTTTTATTACTCATCACAAGTAAGGAGAGCACAGGCAAGATTCTCCAAAGCAGTATCTCCCGAGGGAAAGTAACAGGAGGGTTTTATGGATAATGGAGAGGGGAGTGTTCTTGCCTTGAACCCTGAGCCACTCAGGCATTTCGTTTTAGGGCCAACTTCAGGATTCAGGAGTCTTTTCTCCTGCAGGTCTTTGTCCTGCTCATGAGGCTGTGGAATAGCAGTTCTACTCCACATGGGACCCTGTGCATAGAATCCTGGCTTCCTTGCAGCCAGGGGCCTTTCTCACCGTCCCCAGTTCCTCTCTTGGGGGAGCCTACTGAGTCCTAGGCACCTGGAAATTGCTTCCGTGCTTGCCTGCCCTGAATTCAAATATTTCTGGATCCTCCTCCTTTGTTGGCCCAGTGGAGCCCCTCACCCCCGCTCCATGATCTCACTTTGGATTTCCGGTGCCCAGATGGCCTGAGCTCAGGTGGTAAGTTGCAGAGATTTTGCTCGATGGGCTAACCTTCTCCAGTCTGCCTCTGTGGCTAGAACATGACACAGTTGGACTCCATTTGGCAACCTTGAACGTTCCAACCCCATGGACCCCCTTGTAGTGCTCCAGCGTGGTGCTCTGACTGATCGTATGTTTGATTTCATTTTTTAGAGACGAGATCTTACTCCGACTCCATGCTGGAGTGCAGTGGCAGTCATAGCTCCCTGCAACCTCAAACTCTGGGGCTTAAGTGATCCTCAGCTTCCCAAGTAGCTAGAACTCAAAATGCACGATGCCTGCGCCTCTACATCCAGCTAATTTCTGTTTTTTAAAAATTTTTGTAGAGACATGGCCTCTCTTTGTTCCCCAAGCTGGTCTCAGACTCTAGCCCTCAACCATCCTCCTGCCTCAGCCTCCCAAAATGTTAGGATTACAAGCATGAGCCACAGTGCCTGCCCTAATTGTGAATTTTTATGTAACTAGGACATCTACATCTTCCTCCACCAAACCTTATAGTATTTTATTTTTTCTTTTTATTTACTTATTTTTTGAGACAGAGTCTTGTTCTGTCATCCAGCTGGAGTACAGTGGTGCAATCTTAGCTCACTGTAACATCTGCCATCAGTGTTGAAGCAATTCTCGTGCCTCAGCCTCCTGAGTATCTGGGATTACAGGCACGCACCACCACATATGGCTAATTTTTGTATTTTTTGTAGAGAGAGGGTTTCACCGTGTTTCCCAGGCTGGTCTAGAGCTCCTGGCCTCAAGTGATCTACCCGCCTCCTCCTCCCAAAGTGCTGAGATTATAGGCATGAGCCACCACATCAGGCCAAACCGTATAGTATTTTCTTTTCTTTCTTCTCTTTTTTTTTTTTTTTGAGAAAGAGTCCCTCTCTGTCACTAGGCTGGAGTGCAATGGCATGTTCTTAGCTCACTGCAGCCCTCCCAGATTCAAGTGATTCTCTTTTGCCTCAGCTTCCTGAGTAGCTGGGATTATAGGCACAGACCACCATGCCTGGCCAATTTTTTTTTTCAGTAGAGACAGGGTTTCACCATGGTTGGTCAGGCTGGTCTTAAACTCCTGACCTTAGGTGATCCACCCGCTTCGGCCTCCCAAAGTGCTGGGATTACAAGTGTGAGCCACTGCGCCTGGCCCCTTATAGTATTTTTTAAAAGTAACTTTATTGAGGGGGGAAAAAATTCCCCTAAATCTTGTAGTCGTTTCCGAGAAAAAGGAATATTTTCTTGAAGAAACTTGAAATTGCAGAGGCTTACATCTTCGAGTCTATGAGGAGGGAGGAGCAGAGGCTGACAGCCATAAAATTAGAGCTCTATAATGTGTCTGTGGCCATCAGGAGGGAAGAAGTAAGAATGATTTTCTGCTTTGCCTCTGATCCAGATGCTGTCTTGCAGCCCCGTAGAGAAGAACAAGACCAGAGACCAGGAGACCGATTACTTTAAAAATTATAGTGTAAAAATTGTTTTTTTATTATGTATTCAATCTAAAATTTATACTGTATCCATTATAAATTTAATATTCACTGTAAAAATTAAAAATGCAAAAGCGTATTAGGTTATCATGATAATCATCACACCCAGTGATAACCACTGTTAATATTTCATGATTAGCTTACATATTTCACATTACTTTTACTCCTATAAATCATGTAAAATTTATATTTTACATATAAAAATTTTGTATGTACATGTTTAAGAGTCAAACATATATTCTGCAAGGTTCTATCTACTCTCTAGAGGCACCACTTTCTATTCTTTTATTTTTATTTATTTATAATAAAATATTTATTTATTTTTATTTTGAGGAGGATTTTTGCTCTTGTCACCCAGGCTGGAATACAATGGCAGGATCTCAGCTCACTGAAACCTCCGCCTCCTGGGTTCAAGGGATTCTCCTGCTTCAGCCTCCCAACTAGCTGGGATTACAGGCATGTGCCACCATGCACGGCTAATTTTTGTATTTTTAGTAGAGATGGGGTTTCACCACTTTGGCCAGGCTGGTCTCAAACTCCTGGCCTCAAGTGATCTTCCCACCTCAGCCTCCCAGAGTGCTGGGATTACAGGCATGAGCCGCTGCGTCTGACCCTGTTCCATTAAATACGCCTTTTGTTTACCTCTATAACTCTAAATAATACACTTTAGCTGTACATTGTGCATTTTGAGATGTAGGTATTATTTCTTGACTTTCTGCTATGGGAGACAAGGTATTAACTCTTTCTCACTGCCCCACATCCACCTCTCCCACAAATTCACATACTACACGTCCCTTCACTGAGGACTATTCCCACTCCATCAGCCAAATCTTCAGTTCTCTGATTCTCAACACTAACTGGGTTTTCTACAATTGAATTCAATGATGACACTGATTGCCCAGAGTAAGCATCAGAATCTGCAGGTTTAAGAGCTCAGTCCCAAAGACTGCCCTCCCTTTAGGCACTAGTCACAAATATCAGGTCTCCAGGTTACCCGTATTTTTGTCCAACATGGCTACAAATTTGGGGGTTCCCACAAACTCCCTTCAGGTTTGATGATTTGCTAGAATGAGTCACAGAGCTCCAGAAAACCCTAACTGCTACAGCTTGAGCGTCCTAAATCGGAAAATCTGGAATTCAGAATGCTCCAAAATCCAACTGAGTGCCCACATAATGCTCAGAGGAGATGCTTACTGGGGAATATTTTGGATTTTGGATTTCTGATTTAGAACACTCAATTGGTAAGTATAATGCAAATAATCTAAAATCTAAAAAATCAGAGATTTGCATGATG
The DNA here is from genome assembly GCA_028533165.1 of Leontopithecus rosalia. Lineage (NCBI taxonomy): Eukaryota > Metazoa > Chordata > Mammalia > Primates > Cebidae > Leontopithecus > Leontopithecus rosalia. Next base: position 184,269,242 of record CM052649.1, read on the forward strand.
GTTCTCAAGATTTTGGTTAAGGGATACTTGACCTACACTAGTTCATAATAAAAGATGCAGGCCAGGAATAGGGGAATGGAAGAAATGTGTATATTCTCCAAAGTCATCTCCAAGGCAAAATTTTCATATTTTTAGTAGAGACAGGGTTTCAGCATGTTGACCAGGCTCATCTTGAACTCCCAGGATCAAGTGATCCACCCGCCTTGGCCTCCCAAAGTGCTGGGATTACAGGTGTGAGTCACTCTGCCCACCCTTACATCACTTATTAATACTTATGTATCTCTTTGCAGCTGATCCACATGGTATGGAAGAAATGTACACCTTCCCCCTCTAGGGAGGGGAGATGGAAATTGAATTCAACCTTCTAATTATGGTTTGGTCTTTTTAGGCACCATCCCAAAGCTATCTAGGAGCTCCCCAGCCAGGAGTCACCTCATTAACATACCAAAGACACCATTCTAGAGGTTGCAAACGTTTTAGGAGGTCTGTGCCAGGCGCTGGGACAGAGACCAAACGCGTTCTGTGGCACCCCCTTCCTTCGTCTTCCATTACCATTAAGTTGTAACTTTACATCATTTATTTTATTGTTATTGTCATTTTTTTGGAGACAGGGTCTCACTCTGTTGCCCAGGCTGGAGTGCAGTGGTGATTACAGTTCACTGCAGCCTTTACTTCCCTGGGCTCAGGTGATCCTCCTGCCTCGGCCTCCTAAGTAGCTGGGACTACAGGCATGTGCCATCATGCCTAGTAGAGACGGGTTTTTCCCTCATTGCCCAGGCTGGTCTTGAACGCCTAGGCTCAAATGATGCACCCTCCTTGACCTCCCAAAGTGCTGTGATTACAGGCATGAGCCACGGTGCCCACCCTAACCTCCCTTATTAATACTCACACTGTTATAACTATTTGCAGCTGATCCACATGGTATAATTGGTTATTTTTCCATTTTCTGCATAGCTTTTTGTTTTTCCTGTACTTAACCACTGCCTTTCTGTTTGTTTCCTTACCTTGTTTGCTATATATTGTTAACAAATTCAACTACATACCTTCTGCCACTTGTCTGAATTCCCTCTCAATCCTCTCAGCCACCTTAGGTATTCTGTCTGGTTTATACTCCTCAAGAAAAGTCTCCAGGATGCTATGGCCCCATCAGTCAGGACTGGCTGCCCTCTGGCAGTGATTCTGCGATTCTCTTCACTTCTCCTCTGTGTCCCAGATCTCATGCTTTTATAGTTTTTAGCTTATTCTCTCATTTTATTGGTGCATATCTTCAAGTAACTGTTTGTAGTTCTTGTAAGTGTAAAAATGTCTGGAATCTGTCTTCCACTTTGAATGACCTTCCCTTAGAATTTGAAGACAATATTCCATGGTCTACTAACTTCTGACATGGCTTTTGGAGAGTTCAGAGCCATCCTGACTCCTACTTGTTTGAATGTAACTTGTCTCTTTCTCTTTTGAAATCCTTTTATTATAGGTTCTCCGAAATTTCATGATGCTGTGTTTTGGAGTATATTTCTTTTTTATTCATTGTACTGGGACTCAATAGAACTTTCCATAGGAAATGTGTGTATACTGTTAATATCCTTACTTCGTGTGTGTGCCTGTGTGCATGTGCGCCTGTGTGTGCATGTGTGTGCGTGTGTGTGTGTGCGTGCACATGTGTAGTCTATTTTTGGAACTCTTTGTTTTTGTTTGGGTGTTGAACCATCCTTGTGGACTGTTTCTTTGTTTTCTTTAATCTCTGATTTTTCACCTTTTATATATTTTTTGGTATTTCTGGGATATTTTCTTCACTTTGTTTTCCACATTTTCTGTTTCTGATTTTGCATTTTTAATTTTCAAAGATTCTTTTTGATTCTCTATTGATCTTTTGGTATAACAGTACTTGTTTTATCAATGCAATATCTTTAATTATCTGAAACTGTGAATGCCATTTTTTCAAAACAAAAGGCACATATTTCTCGAAAACATCATGTTGAATCAAAGAATCTAGGCACAAAGAAAACGCATACTATTTGATGCTTTTTCTAGAAATTTCAATTCCAAACTCATCAAGTTGTATATATTAAGTATAACTTTTTGTGTATGAATCATACCTTAATAAATTGTTTAAAAATAAATAAATTTTAAAGCCAAAAGAATTGAGCTTTTATTGGAAGTCAGGTAGCCAGTGGGGGTAGGAGAGATTTCTAGGACACTGATCATCTTCTGTTTCTTGACTTCGGTGATGGATGGATTGATTTCTTGACTTGGTTTAAATGGATGCATTCAGTTTGTTAAAGTTGACAGTTGAACTCCTGAAACTTGTGCACTTTTCTATATATTTGTTCACTTCAATGAAAAGTTTTAATTATAAATAACAGCTGGCTATTTTTCTGAACTCTTTTATAAGTTCTAACCATTTGTCTTGATTTTTTTTTTTTTTAAGATGGAGTCTGTCTTTGTCTCCCAGGCTGGAGTGCAGTGGCACGATCTTGGCTCACTTCAACCTCCACCTCCCAGGTTCAAGCAATTCTCCTGCCTCAGCCTCCTGAATAGTGGGATTACAGGCATGTACCACCAAATCAGGCTAATTTTTGTACTTTTCATAGAGACAGGGTTTCACCGTGTTGGCCAGGCTGGTCTTGAACTCCTGACCTCAAGTTATCCACCCACCTCGACCTCCCAAAGTGCTTGATTTTCTTGTTTTTGTTTTTCCAGGTGGCTAATTACGTTATGTGAATTTGTGTGTAAGCAAGTATAAGTTGCTTCTTTATTTCCCCTCATTTTATTTATTTATTTATTTATTACCTTAACTGAAGTCTGCAGAGCAATATTGAGTATTAATGGTGAGGAGAAATCTTTATCTCATTTCTGACTTAATGAAGTACCTTGAGTGTTTTACCATTATGACTCATATTGGCTGTTTGTTTTAAACAGACATCAGATTAGAGACATTTTCTTTCTAATTTACTTTGATTTTTTTCTTGGCAACACATATTGGATGTTTTCATTGCCTTTATGGCATTTGTTAGGGTGCTTATATATTTTTCTCTTGATTTATTAATCTTTTGAATCATATTAATAGATTGTCTAAAATAGGGCCGTATTTGTATTTCTAGAATAAGCACTACTTGGTCCTGGTGTATTCCTTGTTAGTATTTTAGTTAAAGATTTTTTTTTTTCCGAGATACAGTCTTGCAGTGTCACCCTGGCTGGAGTGCAGTGGTGTAATCTTGGCTCACTGCAACCTCTGCCACCCAGGTTCAAGCAATTCTCCTGTCTCAGCCTCCCGAGTAGGTGGGATTACAAGCACACACCACCATGCGTGGCTAATTTTTTGTATTTTTAGTACAGATGAGGTTTCACCACGATGGGCAAGCTGGTCTCGAACTCCTGACCTTGTGATCCACCCACCTCAGCCTCCCAAAGTAGTGGATTTACAGGCGTCAGCCACCACGCCTGGCCAACTTTTTTATTTTCTTTTCTGTACTAGACTACTTCAGGTTGCATGGCATTTTTCTAGTCCTCAAAAAATGGACAGAATTTACCTATAGTACCATCTGGGTCCAGGGTCTTTTTGGATGGTAATTCTCGATAACCTTTCCAGAATTTTCGGTGATTAGTCTATGCCAGTTTTCTACTCTGTCTCAGAAAGTTTTCTTGACCATTGACCGTTCTTCTACTCATCACTAAAAAATTTAAAAGCTTCTATATGTTTTTGATAAGAGATCTTTGCTCAGAACTAATAGCATTTATCCATGTTTTTTCTCTCTTTTAAATGAGATTTAATTTTAAAATCTTTTCAAAGAACTAACTCTTTATTATCAATTCCCCTTCTTCCTTATATTTGAATTTTATAAATTCATTTTGTCTGTTCCTCTTTTCTCCTTGGTCTGCTTGCTCTCTTTCTGCTCTTTTGAATTGAAATCTCAGTTCATTTCTTTTCTTTTTGTCTTGCTTAATAGCAAAAGCATTTAATATTATGTATTTTCCTTAAGTATGGATCTTGCTACAACTCATAAGTTTTTATATGTAGTGTTAGAGTCGCGACTATTTTCTAGATAGAATCTAATTCCAGATTTTATTTTCTCTTTGATCTAAGAGTTATTTAGAAGTATTTTTAAAAACCAAATCAATTTTTTAAATGTAAGCTTTTATTCTTAATTTCTTTCCCTGAAGTGTGTGTGTGTGTGTCTGTTTTAAGAATTAAAATTTTGGTTTGGGCCCAGTGGCTCATGCCTGTAATCCCAGCACTTTTGGAGGCCAAGGAGTTCAAGATGAGCCTGAGCAATATAGCAAGACCTCAACTCTTCAAAAAATTTAAATGATAAATTAGCTGGGTGTGGTAGCACACACCTATAGTCCCAGCTACTTGGGAGTCTGAGAGGGGAGGATCACTTGAGCCCAAGAGTTTGAGGTTGGAGTGAACTATGATTTCACAACTGCATTCCAGCTTGGGTGACAGAGTGAGGCTCTCCTTTAAAAAAAGATTTTAGGGGGGGGAGCGGGGGAGGGATGGCATGGGGAGAAATGCCAAATATGGGTGAAGGGGCAGAAGGCAGCAAAAGACACTGCCACGTGTGTACCTATGCAACTGTCTTGCATGTTCTGCACATGTACCCCAAAACCTAAAATGCAATAAAAATTAAAAAAAAAAAAGATTTCAGGGTCAGGCATGGTGGCTCATGCCTGTAATCCCAGCGCTTTGGGATGCCGAGGTGGGTGGATCACTTGAGGTCAGGAGTCCAAGACCAGCCTAATCAACAAGGTAAAATCTCGTCTCTACTAAAAATACAAAAATCAGTCAGGTATGGTGGCGTGCACCTGTAATCCCAGCTACTCAGGAGCCTGAGGCAGGAGAATCACTTGAACTTAAGAGGCAGAGGTTGCAGTGAGTCAGGGTCATACCACTGCACACAGCTTGTGCCACAGAGTGAGACTGTCTTAAAAAATAAAAAAAAATAAAAAATGATTTTAGGGGTCCTAATATTTGATCAGTTTTTATAATGGTTATTGGACAAAAAGTTTTTCATTGGGTAGAAAAGTTGGCATGCATTTAAAAAGATTATTTGTATTTGCATCCTTGTTTGTACCTGAGGAGCAGCATCAGCTGACCTGAGCTGAGCAGCGGTGACTCTGTCTACTTTCTAGTTCAGTGTCTGATAAAAACGGTCTTCTCTGGTGGGTACAGGCCCAGAGGCTCTGGAGCAAGAATTAAGCATCTTGCTTTTTTTTTTTTCCTGGCCAGTTTTATGAAGTATAGTCACTGTCTTCTCTGTGCTGAATCCTGGGTTGCTTTTTCTCAGTTTTGCTCCTTCTGCCTTAATAGGATTGCTGATTCTACCTAGATCCTGGCCTTAGATTCTGTGTCACTCTTACTCTTCTGACTTCTGCCATCCATCATTTTCTCTGTTCTGTTTGGTGATTTAATAAGTTCCAGACTGGAAACCCCAGGAGGGTAAGAGACATGTGAATATTGTTCATTATTATGTCTCTAGGGCATAAGCATCCTGCCTGGAATAGAGTAACTAAACATTTTTGTTTAGCCTGAATTTCAGTTGAGAGTGGCAGCCGGGATAAAGGGGCGTGCTAACCAGATTTCATTTGGAACATCATTCATAATTATACTCTAGGCATCTTTTGTCTAGCATTATAACCTAGTTCACCAGCAAACTTGATTCCACAATTGTATCCGTCTGTTTTCACACTGCTGATACCCGAGACTGAGAAATTTACAAAAGAAAGAGGTTTAATGGACTCACAGTTCCACATGGCCGCGGAGGCCTCACAATCATGGCGTAAGGCAAAAGGCACATCTCACGTGTCGGCAGACAAGAAAAAAGAATGAGAACCCAGAGTAAAAGGTTTCCCCTTATGAAACCCTCAGATCTCATGAGACTTATTCACTACCATGAGAACAGTATGGGGGAAAACCCCCGTGATTCAGTTACCTCCCACCGGGTCCTTCCCACAACACGTGAGAATGAGGGGAGTTACAGTTCAAGAAGAGATTTGGGTGGGGACACAGCCGAACCATATCAACAATATTCGTGGTTGACATTCTTCAGTCACTATGCTTTGTACGTCAGATCACAGGTGAGAGGAAAATGTGAATGCGGCTCTGAATTAAGCCATACGTTCAGGTTGCTGTCTCTGACTTCTGCTCTTGACTGTCTCATCTCTTTCAGTACCGCCTTCTCTCCTTCTCTGCATATATCCTCAGTGAGTGTTGAATATCTCCTCAGGCCTCTTTGTGGACAGCAGCAGACACTTCTTTTGGTTCTGCCATTCCAGCTCCCAAATGGGCTTTCCACATCTTTCTTGGAAGAGCTTTTGTCATAGTGTCCTGGCCCTACTTAGTGACTCACCTGCTAATCTCCCATACACCTATTCACACTACAATTTCAAAAGCTTTTGTCACAATTTAATATGTCCCAGGGCATTGTCAACGAAGAATGATGGGCTTCATACATTTGGAAAGGAGAACTTTTTAAATTTTTTAAGTTCCAGGGTGCATGTTAGTTACATAGGTAAACGTGTGCTATGGTGGTTTGCTGCACCTATCAAGCCATCGTCTAGGTATTAAGCCCAGCGTGCACTGGCTGTTTTCTCTAATGCTCTCCGCCCCCACCATCCCCCAACAGGCCCCCGTGTGTGTTGTTCCCCTCCCTGTGTCCATGTGTTCTTATTGTTCAGCTCCCACTTATAAATGAGAACATGTGGTACTCGGTTTTCTGTTCCTGTGTTAGTTTTCTGAGGATAATGGCTCTGGCTGCATCCATATCTCTCCAAAGGACATGATCTGGTTCCTTTTTATGGCTGCATAGTATTCTGCGGTGTATATGTGCCACACTTTCTTTATCATTGATGGACGTTTGGGTTGACTGGAAAGGAGAACTTTATTCCTCATGAAGGGTTGCATCCTTTCCAGCCACTCTAATAGGCTGGGAAGCGTAGCCTCTGGTCAGAAGACAGAAACACTTTGAGGGAAGGTCAAAGGTAATAAGAATGTATGCTGAGCTAGGTGGCTGAATATATGTATTTAATAAGCTATAACAAAAGTCATAAATATTTACCAAAGGAGAAATGTGTGTATGTACAGTTCAGCTTTCTGCCTCTTCATGACTTGCATGCACAAAAATGGCAGTGCTAGTATGATGTGAGGGTGGAATTTTTGCCTCTCTGACATCAAAAGGTGAAGCAGAGGACATGACACACTCACTGCACATCCTCCATCGAACTGTTCCATGGGCGGTGGAATAGTTCCTTCTTATCAAGAAGGAATCTTGGGGCAGGTATGCTGGCACACACCTGTGATCCCAGCACTCTGAGAGGCCAGCACAGGCAAATGGCTTAAGCTCAGGAGTCTGAGACCAGCCTGGGCAACAGGGCAAAACCGCATTTCTACAAAAAAAAATTAATAAATACAAAAATTTTCCAGGTGTGGTGGTACACATCTATAGTCACAGCTGCTCAGGAGGCTGAGAGGAGCCCATCACCTGAGCCTGGGAGGTTGAGGCTGCAGTGAACACTGATCACATCATCGCACTCCAGCCTGGGCAACAGAGCAAAATTTTGTCTCAAAAAAAAAAAAAAATGCTGGTCAGTTGTTCATGTTGAAACCATCAAAGGGAGGGGCAGCATTCAGACAGGTGGCTGAATTAGTAGGTGGAGTCTATTGAAAGGGCTGGTTTCTGGTTGGCCCTTAGGGCAGAAGGCACAACATGAGGGAGGGAGGAGGTATGAGGTGCGTCCAACCTCCTATCCTGTCATGGCTGGAAGCTCCATTTCAAGGTTGCTCTGGGGTCCTCTTGGCCAGGTGGGGTCCAGTCAATCAGTTGAGGGGTTTTGGATTCTATTTTTATTTCCCAGTATGAATACTTTCCAGTTTTGGTTTTTTTTTTTTTTTACATTTTAAGGTCTGTATTCATCTTCTCATTTATTCATTCACCACACATTTCTTGAACATCACTATGAGGAAGGCACTGTACCAGATCCCAGATCCTGTGGACAAGCCACCATACTTGTTCCCAGAGAAGGCAGCTGTCTCTCTTGCTCACAGTCCACAGTCCTCAGCCAGCGTGGGGCATAGTGACTTCCCTCTGAAATCTCAAATCCTACCTGGCAAATACCACAGTGGCTAGGAGATGACTTCTTTGTGAGAGATTTTCCAGTTTGAGTAAGAGAACAAGTTAGGCTTTTGAAAACAAGTAGATCTGGATCCAGCGTTGGTCCCAGTATTTGTCAGTTGTTTGACCTGATTAAAGGCAGGGAACCTTATGCTCCCATGAGAAGTCTCGGGAGACATCACCTACCTCTCAGAGCTCCGGTGAAGATTGAACTTTGAGGCCAGGCGCAGCGGTTCACATCTATAACCCCAGAACTTTGGGAGGCTGAGGCAGGCAGATCACGAGGTCAAGAGATCAAGACTATCCTGGCCAATGTGGTGATACCCCATCTCTACTAATAATACAAAAATTAGCTGGGCATGGTGGCAGGTGCCTGCACTCCCAGCTACTTGGGAGGCTGAGGCAGGAGAATTGCTTGAACCCAGGAGGCAGAGATTGAAGTGAGCTGAGATTGTACCACTGCACTCCAGCCTGGATAACAGAGTCAAAATCGGTCTCAAAGAAAAAAGATTAAGCTGTGAATAGTATGTGAGATGCCAGTGACCTGAACACCAAGTATATTGTGAGTTAGTGGATTGTTAGTCCTTTTTTATACTTCTGAAAATCAAGTATAAGGCCTGGGAGGGATGTTTATGATATTATATTCATATTTTAAAATAAGCCTCTGTAGAAAAGCGCTAATAGCATTTGTGAACCCAAAATATCTGAGACAAATCTCAACCATTTTAGAAAGTTAATTTTGCCAAGGTTCGGGATACGCTTGTGATGCTGCCTCAGGAGGTTCCGATGACATGTACCCAAGGTGGACGGGGTACAGCTTACTTTTATACATTTTAGGGAGACAGGAGATACTCATCACTGTGTAAGACGGAAATTGGTTCTGTCTGGTAAGGTAGGACAACTCGAAGCGGGGGATGCTGGGTCATGGGCAGATAAGAGACAGAAGGTTGAAGTCTTTGGAATCCTTGATTAACCTTCCTTTGAATACACAATTTAGTCTGGCTCAGTGTGTCTGCATTTTTGCATAACCAGTAGGGGCAGAGGAAACAATCAGATATGCTTTTGTCTCAGGTGAGCAGAGGGATGACTTTCCGTCTTGCACCTATAAAGATAAGCTCTGTTTACATTGTCAGGGTGAAATTCCATGGAACCGTTTTAGGGGAAAGAGCTTGAGGCCTACAAGGAATTTCCTCCTGGGAAAATTTCGAGGGAGAGATGTACCTGTTTTATCTTTGTAGCTATCTTAATTAGGAATAACTAGGAGGGCAGGTTTGCCTGGTGTAGTTCCCAACTTGAATTTTCCCTTGGCTTTGTGATTTGGGAGTTCTTCTGTTACTGGAAAGGGATGTTGATCCAGATGCCAAGAGAGGATTCTTGCATCTCATGCAAGAAAGAATTCAGGGCAAGTCCGTAAAGTGAAAGCAAGTTTATTAGAAACGTAAGGGGATAAAAGGATGGCTACTCCACAGACAGAGCAGTCCCGGAGGCTGATGATTGACCATTTCCATGGTTATTTCTTGATGACGTGCTAAACAAGGAGTGGCTCCTTCATACCTCCCCTTTTTAGACCATATAGTGTAACTTCCTGACGTTGCCATGGCATTTGTAAACTGCAGTGGTGCTGGGGGAGCGTAGCAGTGAAAATGACCAGAGGTACATTAACAGAAGTAACAGCTAATTGCTCTTTGTTCCCTCCAGGAACATGGAAGGTAGAGCTTTGCCATCTTGCTTTTGGTGGGTTTTAGTTGGCTTCTTTACTGCAACTTGTTTTTACCAGCAAGGTCTTTATGACCCGTATCTGGTGCCAACCTCTTATCTCATTCTGTGACTTAGGGACCATCACTGTCTGGGAATGCAGCCTACTAGGTTTCAGGCTTATTTTACCCAGCTCCTATTCAAGATGGAGCTGCTCTGTTTCAAACAACTCTGACATTTTCACACATTTTATCCAGAACAGCGGGTATCTCCAAAAAGCAGGGCACAGCTGCCCACCCGTCTTTTCCTCCACTCTAAGAAACCAGCTGTGTTCCCCAGTAGGGTGCTCTGTTTCTCCACCCCCACACTGTCAGACACAAGCAGAGATCCATGTGAGGGGACAGGGACACCTGCTGCTGGGGCTCAGGCAGCAGGCTTAGCCGGTCCTTTTCCAGCATTCAGCCTGCCTATGGAATGGCTCTATCCTGTACATTAGCAGAGTAACAGCTAGTTGGTCTTTGTTTGCTCCAGGAACATAGAAAATAGAGCTTTCCTATTGCATTAACAACTACATCAAAACAGGAGGCTTCCCAGACCCCACCTCACAGCATGTGCAACAGGGATGTGGTTTGTCTGTCTGCCACCCTTAACAAGAGGGGGAGCATGCAACAGTCAGATGCAGGAGCCAGGGTCAGCACTTTTGGGCTTCAGCCCCACAGTAGCTCTAGGGGTGGGTGCCTGCAACACCCAAAGCCCCAGGGGGCATGTGGCAGTGCTCCTTTAACTCTGCTGCCCACAGATGGCTTAAATGTTAACCAGCTCAGTGCCCTCTTGGCACCCGGGTTCTTGCCCAGTGTCCGGAAGAATCAGGTCACACATGGACTTGAAGGATGGTGAATGCAGGGGTTTTGCTGAGTGGTGGAGGTGGCTCTCAGCAGGATGGATGGGGAGCTAGAAAGGGGATGGAGTGGGAAGAGGCTCTTCTCCTGAAGTTTGGCTGTCCAGTGGCCCATCTTCTTTCTGGCCATCCCCAGCTGAACTCCTCTCGATGTTCAGATGCTCCTTCTTCCCTCTCATTCTCTGCTGCCCTGTTCCGCCACTCTTCTGCTCTTCTGTTTGTCTGCTCATGGAGCTGGGGGTTTGGGGGTTATACAGGTATAGGACAGGGGGATGTAGTGGGCCAAAAGGCAACATTTGGGTGTGAAACAGGAATTCCTGTTTGAATTTAGGGCAGCAGGTTTCTAGGCTTGAGGGTGGGGCCTTTGCTGGGGAGCTGCCCTCTTCTACCCAGCATTTTCCTGTCTCCCATCCACATCAACATGAAGTAGTCCATGGGCAGAGTGGATATACAGGTGGGGTTGGATATTGGGAAAAAAAAAAACCTTTAGGCAAATTTAACAGAGTCTAATTGAGCAAAGAACAATTCCCAAATCAGGCAGCCTACAGAAGAATAACAGGTTCAGTGAGTCTCTGGGGCTGCCACATGGTCAGATAACATTTGTGGGCAGAAAAAGAAAAGTGGAATACAGAAAACAAAATGACAGGCAGAAACAGCTGGGCTGGTCACAGCCGGGCCTTAGCCTTATTTGAACCTGCTTTGAACTGTTGGTTGCCTGTGGTTGGCTGAAACTCAGTTATTTGTTACGAGAGCAGGGTATAGTCTGTTTACACATTAAGATAGGTTACCGTTCATTGTGTTTGGAGAAACTGTTAGGCTGAGGACTAAGCTCTGATTTTTTTCTATCTTGTCCAAATGTCTAAGGGTCCTGGAGAGTCATGCCCCACAAACTGGAGGCTCATCACATGGATTTTATTTAATCCTATATATCGTGGCTTACTTTCCAGTCTGACTCTGGCATAACATTGCCTGACAAAGAAGGAAGTCAAAATATTTTACCCCAAATCATGCTTCTTTGCCACGTTTTAAAATGGCCCTGTAAAGCCATTTTTTGAGGGGGAAAATTTGCATCTGTAAAGAATCTCTAACATAGCTAGATCTTTGTCTCTACGCCCTCCCTGTGCTGAAGAGATTAACTGAGAATCTACCACCTTTTAAAGGTCTGAATAGGAAACGCTTGTTATCTTCTGTCTCTAAGGGCAACCTCTATGAGACTTCGGGAGAACCTTGGTCTCCACCATCTTTTATTTTAACTTGAACATTTCCTTTTATTAACCTTAAGTCTTTAGATAAACTCAACCAATTGCCAGCCAGAAAATGTTTAAATTCCCCTGTAGCCTAGAAGTCCCCAGCTTTGCATTGTCCTGTTTTTATGGACCAAACCAATGTATTTCTCTACTGTATTTGATTGATGTCTCATGCCTCTAAAATATATAAAACCAAGCTGCACCCCTGCCAACTTGGGCACATGTTTTTAGGACTCCCTGAGGGTGGTGTCATGGGCCACAGTCACTCATATTTGGCTCAGAATAAATTTCTTCAAATATTTTACAGAGTTCGACTCTTTTCATCAACGAGGCCAAACTTAACACAACCCAATATGTCTGTCAAATAGATATGGATGGCAGCGTTGGACCACAGGAGTGGGAAGGAAAAGTAAGCTACCACCATGAGATTCTTAGTTCCTAAATATAATTTTTTGGTAAAAAATGATAGACAGAAATAAATACTAAATCACCACCCTCTCAAAGAACAAAACAAAGCAAAACAAAACACTACAAGCAGAGCAGCCATGTTTGTGCTCACTGCCCACCTGCAGTTGATCTGTGGGACAAGTAGATCTCACACCATGTAATGGAGTTTGAGACCAAAATAGTGCTAGCAGTATTACCAGAAAGCAGTCCTGATTCAGACCCCAAGAGAGGGTTCTTGGATCTCGTGCAAGAGAGAATTCAGGGTGAGTCCGAAACGTGAAAGCAAGTTTATTAAGAAAGTAGAGGAATCAAACAGTGGCTACTCCATAGGCAGAATAGCCCCGAGGGCTGCTGGTTGCGCACTTTTATGGTTATTGCTTAGTGATATGCTAAACGAGGGGTGGAGCATTCGTGCCTCCCCTTTTTAGACCATGTAGGGTGACTTCCTGACATTGTCATAGCATTTGTGAACTGTCATGGCGCTGGAGGGAGTGTAGCAGTGAGGATAGCCGGGATGGTGCTTCTCATCACCATCTTGGATTTGGTGGTTTTGGGCTAGCTTCTTACTGCAACCTGTTGTATCAGCAAGGTCTTTATGACCTGGATCTTGTGCCAACCTCCTCTCATGCTGTCACTGAGAACACCTGACCTGCAGGGAACGCAGCCCAGTAGGTCTCAGCCTTATTTTACCCAGCTCCCATTCACGATAGAGCCACTCTAATTCAGATGCCTCTGGCAGTAGAGGAAAGGAGAGACACAAAACTTCACATTCCTGAAGACTTTCTCGTGCTTTTGATTGAAACTGAAGCCATTTAAGAATATTTCGACCAGAGTATGCACCAACCCATTTTTTCTAGGTCCAGCAGTTGACACCATAGACTTGTCAAGGGAAAACCAAACGCACACGTCACTGTGAACACTGGAAATATTATCTCCAGGATGTCGGAAAACACTTTAGAAAATGAGTTGAAGAAAACATCAGAAGGAGACCGCAGGAAAGGGCCTTTCATTTTTCCTAAGCAGGAGTATTGAAGCAGTTACTGACCCACTGTGCTTTGTTCTCATTAAGAAACCCAGTACCTATTCAATGACTTCTATGGGAAGTATTCAACATGGAGAGGTGATAATGAAGGGTTTCTTAGAAGCAGAGCATAGCACTCCTTCTTCCAAAAGGACTTAGAGGAGCATTTGAAGAGGGATTGCTGAAGGCTGTGGTTTTCTTTCATGTGCATATTAATTCAATGTCCTTTTTACTCAGTGGGGTTTAAACATACATCATTTAAATTAACATAAAAAGTCAGAAATGAGACCTCCATTAACATAGCCACAGGGGAGGAATGAGGCAGTCCCACGTGGCTTCTTGCTGCTGCTGCCTCCCTGGAGTGGGGCTGCCAGGCGGGTCCTCCTGCTGACCTCCTCCTCCTCTGCCTTTTCCTGTCTGGTTCTGCAGTGTCACTCCCAGCAGGTCGGCTCATCTTGGCACTCCCGGCCACAGATGTCCCAACAGGTCTGAGTTACTTATTATGTAATTGCCATCAACTTGCTGTGCAACCCTCTGACATAGGACACAATGCCTATCTTTAGCTTCTGGATCAATTGAAAACTGGCTTAATTGGCTCGATGTCCAGCAGTGCCATTATTTAATGCCCCTGTTCCGCCTTTTACTCTTCAAGGATGCAGAGGTCTCGGAGGGCAGAGCAGACCTGCCCCTACTCATTGATGGCAGGAGTGGGAGCTGTTCTGGGCTAGATTCAGAGGATTCTCCAGATATTCAGCCACCCGGCGTCCTCCCTGCAGCCCTTCCCTGGTGGGGTGCTGCAAGATGCAGCGCATGCTTCTCCCCCTGGAGTGTAGAGCCTGAAATTCTGGCCCCTTTATCCTCTTTTCCAGGTTATTCATTGCCCACCCTCATCCATTCATTCCCTCCACTCCGAGCCTGACACTTACTAAAATACTAAGGAAGACTTTATTCAAGACTATTACATTAGAGGTTGACTCCACTGCCATAGAGGAGAGATTTGGGTCAACTCTGAATACAACAGCACAAGTGGGATTTATAGCTAAGTAGCAAGGTGACAGGGTTGTAGCTGTGAACCCCCAAAATTTGAGACAAGTCTCAGTTAATTGAGAAAGTTTATTTTGCTGAGGTTGAGGATGTGCGCCCCTGACACAGCCTCAGGAGGTCCTGATGACAGGTACCCAAGGTGATCAGGGCACAGCTTGGCTTTACACATTTTAGGGAGACAGGAGACATCAATCAATAAGTGTTAAAAGCACATTGGTTTGGTCTGGAAAGGCGGGACAGCTTGAAGCAAAGTCAGGACGACTTGGAGCAGCGAGGGGGCTTCCAGGTCACAGGTAGGTGAGACAAGCATTTGCTTTCTTTTGAGTTTCTGATTAGCCTTCCCAAAGGAGGCAATCAGATATGCATTTATCTCAGTGAGCAGAGGGATAACTTTGAATAGACGGGGAGGCAGGTTTGCCCTGAGCAGTTTCCATCTTGAGTTTTCCTTTTAGCGTAGTCATTTTGGGGACCTAAGGTATTTTTCTCTCACATGGCGGTAATAGGTCTGTTGCCCAATACCCACGGCAAGTCGATGCACTGAGACAGCAGATTGCGGGTGGGTCACCGAACAAGTACGTGGAAGGAAGCATCCTATCCATCTCCTTGAGGAATTCGGGGTTAGGGGTTTTGAGGGTTCTGGAGTGGGCTGAAGTGTGGAGATCCTTGACTGATGGAAGAGTGCATGGTGAAGTCACGGGACAGGGAGGGGAATCAGCTGTATATTCTCAGGCTGACATCTTGCCTCTGTTGCTGGAATTTGGGATCTGAAAAACATCTTGAGTGATCCTTCAACAAAAGCCCTAGGATTCTAACATCAGAGACCTTGTCTATAGAAACAGTGGGGTTGGAATCTATTCTTAAACAGTCTGAGGGCCCTAATGTCAGAGAACCTGTCTGTACATGGGCAGTATCTAGTGCTACAGGACTTTCAGCAATGAGGAAGAAGGCCAGAGAACAGCCTGATTTAATGCTTATGTTACCAGAAAGGGGTCCCAATCCAGAGGTCATGAGAGGGTTCTTGGATCTCATGCAAGAAAGAGTCCGAGGCGAGTTTACAGAGTGAAGTGAAAGCAAGTTTATTAGGAAAGTAAAGGAATTTAAAAAATGGCTACTCCACAGGCAGAGTGGAGATCCACTCTGGGCTGCTACACTGAATGTATTTACAGTTATTTCTTGATCATATGCTAAACAAGGGGTGAATTCTTGAGTTTTCTGGGAAAAGGGTGGTCGACTCGCAGAACTGAGGGCTCATCCCCTTTTTGGACCGCATAGGGTAATTTCTGAGTGTTGCCATGGCATTTGTAAACTGTCATGGTGCTGGTGGGAGTGTCTCTCAGCATGCAAACACACTGTAATTAGCACATAATGAGCAGTGAGAACCGCCAAATGTCACTCTCGTGGCCATCTTGGTTTGGGTGGGTTTTGGCCAGCTTCTTTATTGCAACCTGTTTTATCAGCAAGGTCTTTATGATCTGTGTCTTGTGCTGACCTCCTGTCTCATCCTGTGACCAAGAATGAATCTCCTGGGAAAGCAGCCCAGCAGGTCTCTGCCTTATTTTACCCAGCCCCTATTCAAGATGGAGTCGCTCTGGTTCAAATGCTTCTGACATTTAATTATAACTGTATTTCTGTTCAGAACCCAGCCTGCAAGTCTTTTCTACCCTGTTGGGATGGATTCAGTGTCAGTGGCTGGAAAACTACTAGTGGGAGACATCAAGGGTGAGGGATTCTTGTTAAATGGACCTAACAGGATTCTTGCTAAAGGCAGACCAAGGGCTCAGACAACAGGGGGAGCAGGTGATGAACTTGATCACATATCAAGTTAGGGGATCTTCTCAAACCTGGTTTTGCAGGATTCTTATTAAAAATGGACGTGGCATGGGCAGACACAGAAGGTCAAGGTCGAGGCCTAGTAGTTAAGTGGGATCAGGGGAGCCTAAGCAAGTACTGGTCAAGGAGAACATCTTTTCCAAGAACACCCTCCTGGTCCTCTTCCTTTTTGCAGCTCTGATGGACCCAACCTCTCAACAAGAGTGGGGTTGGGGAGAGGCTGTCTTTCAGGATGCCCCTGAAACAGAAAGAGGCTGTCATACTGTGTCCCGCATCTCCTCTCCCTCAGCATAACCTTTTGACCATAGATAGCTGCTGGGAAAATGATCTTTTCATTCTTTCCTGTCTCCTTTGGTAAACAGAAAGGGCACTGGTTTGAATGCCAATTGCTAATCCTTCCATGTTGCTAATCTCAGATTCCCCACCTGGTCTGTGGACAGGGTCAAGGCTCCAAAAACTGTGATGCCATGGGGCTGAGGAGAGACAGAGATGAGAAGAGCCTGCTTTCTCTTTTGTTTGCTTTCCTTGTCAAGTACTGTTCTCTCCAGCATCCTCAATACACGTTAGTTCCAGAGCTACAACGGCTGCTGAGTTCAAACTTGCATGCTCAGTGCACGACAGCCAGTAAGTGAAGAGACAAGGTGTTGGGGCAAGGAAGACAAGTTTATTTTGGAGATCTAGCAAACTGAGAAGATGGTGGACTAGCATGCTAAAGAACCATCTTAAGTTAATACGAACTATAGGCTCCTTTTATGCTAAGGGAAGGGGAAAGAGAAAAAGAGATCAAGATCAAGAGGTGAGCAAGGGCGACAGACATGGGTTTATGATCATGACCCTGAACCCAACAAATAATAAGAGCTCAACAAATTTTTATTGAGCAAATAGAGGAATGAATGAACACGGTGGGAACACTTGGCTCCCTTTGATTGGTTGAAACACGGTGACTGGCAGAAGACTAGGTGACTGTTTGTTTATACATCCAATTCTGTTACAGTTCACTATAGACAGAGAAACCTTGAGGGTGAATTTAAAATATGTAAGGACGTAGCTTTAGGCTGAACTTAATTGAACAGGATTTAGTAATTCTTCAAGTCTTTGAAGACATCAGGGACCAGAGGAAAATAGGTCTTTATCACACAACTAGAGACATTGTCCACTGGATTAAAATGTTGGTCTCAAGATATATAGTGGCCTTACATTTAAGATTGTAGTCCAGGCCAGGCGCGGTGGCTCATTCCTGTAATCCCAGCACTTTGGGAGGCTGAGAAGGATGATAACCTAAGGTCAGGAGTTCGAGACCAGCCTGGCCAACATGGTGAAACCCCCATCTCTGCTAAAAATACAAAAATTAGCTGGGCATAGTGATGTGTGCCTGTAGTCCCAGCTACTCAGGAGGTTGAAGCAAGAGAATCACTTCACTTGAACTGTGAGGTGGAGGTTGCAGTTAGCCAACATCACACAACTGCACTCCCACCTGGGTGACTGAGACTCCATCTCAAAGAAGCATGGCAAGTTCATTACATTCGAAATGCAGCAACATACAGAAATCCTGCCGATCTGAGTCCCCAAACCACACTTAATCCTTGGCACATTTTGAAAAGTACACATGTAGTTTTAAAATGGAATTACGTGTGACCCAGATGTGATGGCATCCCTGCGGATATCCTTTCTTCTTAGCCTGCATTCTTCTAAAAGTAGAGCTCAGCATTTTTTTTTCTGTTTTCTGAGGTTTTTTTGAAACAGGTTCTCACTCTGTTGGCCAGGCTGGGGTGCAGCAATGTGATCTCGGTGACTGCAACCTAAGCCTCCCAGGCTCAAGCCTCCCAAGTAGCTGGGACTGTAGGCAGGTGCCATCACACCCAGCTAATTTTTGTACTTTTCATAGATAAAGTGTTTCCCTGTGTTGCCCGGGCAGGTCTCTGAGCTGCTGGACTCAAGGCCTACTTTGGCCTCCCAAAGAGCCAAGATTACAGGCAGGAACCACCACACCTGGGGGAACTCAGCACTTTTTTTCCTAAAAAACAAAGATGTATTTGGCTCTACAAAGCATATTTTGTGTGAAATAAATTCTACAGGCAATTAACGCACGAAGTCCTAGAGAAGTCTCTGTCACAAGCCTCTTAAAAACTTAATGAAATTGCAATCACAGACCTAATTCTACCTTCCAGAGTCCCATGGGCTGCTGGTTATCCCCTCCTCCTCCTTGTCCTTTATCTTTCTTTCCTTTTTTTTAATGCTAAGCAGGTTATCTCTTAGCTTTCTCAGTCTGAATTCTCAAGCTCAACTCTCTTTTAGCAAACAAGAGCCTTCTAGTGATCCATCCTTTGCAGTCAGGGATTATAAACAACCAATATCATTTTTTCCCACCAGAGATATTTGTTTTTCAGTTTGCATATGTGTATTGGCTCAATCCTAATATTTGCATTTCATGATTGTATTCTGAATTGAGAGAAAAATAACCCAAACCTCCCTAAGCAAGTGCACCATCATGTCTGCCCTCAGGAGGCCTGATCTGTGTCTCATTTTTTTTTTTCTTAGTGCATGTTGTGATCTTAGTTGCTTTGGGCTGCTATAACAAAATAGCATAGACTGGGTGGCTTATAAGCAACAGAAATTTATTTCCCACAGTTCTGGAGGCTGGGAAGTCCAACATCAAGGTGCCAGCAGATTCAGCATCTGGCAAGGGCCCATTTCCCAGTTAAAACATGGCCCCTTCTCCCTGTGTTATCACATGGCAGAAGAGACAAGAGAGCTTTCCAGGGTCCCCCCCACTTTGTTTTTTGAGACAGAGTTTCCCTCTTGTTGCCCAGGCTGGAGTGCAGTGGTGTGATCTTGGCTCAGCACAACCTCTGCCAGCCACCACAATTCTACTGCCTCAGCCTCCCAAGTAGCTGGGATTACATGCATGTGCCGCCACACCAGGCAATTTTGTATTTTTAGTAGAGATGGGGTTTCTCCACGTTGGTGAGGCTGGTCTCAAACTCTCGACCTCAGGTGATCCGCCTGCCTTGGCCTCCCAAAGTGCTGGGATTACAGGTGTGAGCCAACATACCCGGCCTCCAGGGTCCCCTTAATAAGCCACTGATCCCATTCATGAGAAGTCCAGTCTCATGACCTCATTACTTCCCAAAGGCTCCACCTCCTAATACCATTGAGGGAATAACATTGGAGGTTAGGGTTTCAACATGAGGGTTTTGAGGGGGCACAAACATTTAGCTCATAAAGGTTATTGTGGAAGATGTTTACTGAGCTTCTGAAGCAAATGACAAAGTTAGTTAATGAGACATTAAAAGTCATTTAGTCGGGCCAGGCGCGGTAGCTCACGCCTGTAATCCCAGCACTTTGGGAGGCCGAGGCGGGTGGATCACGAGGTCAAGAGATCGAGACCATCCTGATCAACATGGTGAAACTCCATCTCTACTAAAAATACAAAAAATTAGCTGGGCATGGTGGTGCGTGCCTGTGATCCCAGCTACTCAGGAGGCTGAGGCAGGAGAATTGCCTGAACCCAGGAGGTGGAGGTTGCGGTGAGCCGAGATCGTGCCATTGCACTCCAGCCTGGGTAACAAGAGTGAAACTCCGTCTCAAAAAAAAAAAAAAGTCATTTAGTCTGGATATCATATGATAACAGTGCTACACAGTGGATCCTCAGTCTAAACCACCCTTTTTAGCTGTAGGACCTGTGACCTTTGTTGACAAAAAACAAAAACAAACACTAGTCCCCAAAACTCAAACTATGCGACGTCTTTAGAGAGATTTCTTCTGAGCCAGTGTGAGTAACCATGGCCTGGGGAACAGGAGGTCCCAAGAAAGTGTGCTCAAGGTGGTCAGGATGCAGGTTGGTTTTATACATTTTATGAGACAAGAATTGTAGGTAAAATCATAAATCAGTACATGGAAAGTGTACAGTGGCTCAGCATAAAGAGGCAGGATATCTTGAAGTGCCAGGCAGTTGGTACAAGGCTATCGGTGAATTCAAAGATTTTCTGACAGTTGGTTAAAAGAGTTAAGCTTTGTCTAAAGACTTGAAGTCAGTAGAAAAAACCGCTTGAGTTAAGAAAAGGGGAGTTGTGGAGACCAAGGTTCTTGTTATGCAGATGAAGCCTCCAGGTAGCAGGCTTCAGAGAGAATAGATGGTAAATACCACTTTTGGACCTTCAAAGGTGTCAGACTCTTAGCTAATCCCTTCTAGATCCCATAAAGTTCTGGTTGCATTAATGGAGATTCTCTGCAGATGCACGTTTTCCTCAGAAAAGACAGCTTTGCAGAGCCGTTTCAAAATATGTCAGTGCAATATATTTGGGGGTAAAATATTTGGATTTCCTTCAGGGTCTGGCATGCGACGCTATACCAGAGTCAGGTTGCAATTGGTGTCTTGTTGCCACAGTGAGTCGTTTCTTCAGTCTTACTGTCTCTATTTTAGTGTTAATGCTGGTCATTCATGCCTGAACACCAAAGGGGATGGGGCATAACGAGGCTTGTCCAGTCTCCCCGTTGTGACCAGGAATTCAGTTTTTCAGGTTCTCTGGGATCCTTTTGGCCCAGAGGGGTCAATTCAGTCAGTTGGTTGGCTTAGGCTTTTACTTTTGCCTTATACCTTGGACAAGTCTCCTAACCTGTAAGGTGCTCAATTTTATAATCTGTAAAATGGGGACAAATATCAGTGCTTATTGTTACCAGTCCAGATCCCAAGAGAGGTTCCTGGATCTCACACTATAAAGAATTTGGTGCGAGTCCCTAGAGTAAAGACAAAGCAAGCTTATTGAGAAAGTAGAGGAATACGGTTGGCTTTTACTCCATAGACAGAATAGCAGCTTGGGCTGCTGGACTAAGGATACTTACAGTTATTTCTTGATTATATGCTAAGCAAGGGGTGGATTATTTATCAGTTTTCCGGGAAAGGGGTGAGCAATTCCTGAAACTGAGGGTTTCTTCCTTCTTTCAACCAAAAAGGGTAACTTTTGGGTGTTGCCATGGCATTTGTAAACTGTCATGGTGCTGGTGGGAGTGGCTTTGGCCTGCTAATACATTATATTTAGCGTATAATGAGCTGTGAGAACAAACAGGTCACTTTCACTACCATCTTGGTTTTTGTGGATTTGGGCCAGCCTATTTTATCAGCAAGATCCTTGTGTCCTGTATGTTGTGCTGACCTCCTCTCTCATCCTGTGACTAAGAATGCTGACCTCCTGGGAATGCAGCTCAGCAGGTCTCAGCCTTATTTCACCCAGTCCCTGTTCAAGATGGAGTCGCTCTAGTTTGAACACCCCTGACACTGTGTCACAGGCTTGTTGTGAGCATGAATGAGTTACTATCAGTAACGTGTAACATCCAAAAAGATAAAATTATGTCTCCATATAATATGAAACCAAGGAACATATTTCATTCAACTTATTAATTCATGGGAGAATCAATAACGTGTTAAGTCCAGTTCAAATGAGAATTTACCTTACAGAGTTGTATGCTCTCCACCAGAAAAAAATCATTACAGGAGTCATTTGTGGTGCTCTTAGTTTCCTACAACTTTGCAGCTATCCTTACAGAGATGGGCTGAAAAATGCCTTCCACCCAAGATACCCACATTCCAATCCTAGAACCTGTGAATGTTACTTCATATGGCAAAAATATGACTTTACAGTTGTGATTCATTCACTCCACAACAGTCGCCAGATGGGGAGATTATACTGGATTTTCCCGGTGGCCCTAGAAAGGGAGAGGCAGAGGAAAATTTGACCCAGACAGGAGATTGGAAGGTGGTGTGACTGCAGAGGTGGAGACTGGAGGGATGCATCCAAAAGCCAAGGAATGCTGGCAGCCACCAGATGCTGGAAGTGGTGGCGAATGGCTTCTCCCTGGGAGCATTTAGAGGGAAGACAGTCTTGCTGGCACCTTAATTTTGACACAAAATCAGTCTAAAACTGATTTCAGACTTCTTGCCTCCAGAATGTGAGAGAATCAATATCTGTTGCTTTAAGTCAGTGGTCCCCACCCATTTTGGCACCACGGACTGGCTTCATGGAAGACAGTTTTACCATGGAACAAGGGTGGGGATGACTTCAGGATGATTCAAGCACATTCCATTGATGGTATGCTTTGTTTCTATTATTATTGCATTGTAATATGTGATTAAATACTTATACAACTCGGCATCGTGTAGAATCAGGGGGAGCCCTGAGCTTGTTTTCCTGCAACTAGACGGCCCCATCTGGGGGTGATGGGAGACAGTGACAGGTCATCAGGAGTTAGATTCTCACAAGGAGCGTGCAGCCTAGATCCCGTGCATGCGCAGTTTGCTGTAGGGTTTATGCTTCTACGTGAATCTAATGCTGCCGCTGATCTGACATCAGGTGGCGCTCAGTCATGGGAGTGGTGGGGAGCAGCTGTAAATGCAGGTGAAGCTTCGCCGGCTCGCCCACCAGTCACCTCCGGCTATGTGGCCAGGTCCCTAACAGGGTACAGACCAGTACCCTTCTCAGGCCCTGGGGCTGCAGACCTCTGCTTTAAGCCACTTCGTTTGTAGTCATTTGTTACAGTAGCCACAGGAGTTAGCTACAAGGTTACAAAGTTGCAAAAGTAAACTTCTCAAGTTAATCAAAGGCGCATACTCTATAGAAACAGATATTCCCAGTGAGTCCTCTAGATGATACCCAGTAACTCACTTAAAAGACACCCAGGAATCTCCAACCCATTCCTAAGTTTGGACAGTTTTTCCTGACAACTTTAGTCTACAAAATGCTTGGGATATATGTAAAGTAATTAATAGTAAGCATTACTATGTAAGTTTTAGTGATACTCCTACTTTTCCTACTAATTATAATAATGAATTAGCATCATTATTCTCTTTTATCTTCTTGGCT
>CM052649.1:184292888-184355055 GCA_028533165.1 Leontopithecus rosalia
CTTAAAAGACACCCAGGAATCTCCAACCCATTCCTAAGTTTGGACAGTTTTTCCTGACAACTTTAGTCTACAAAATGCTTGGGATATATGTAAAGTAATTAATAGTAAGCATTACTATGTAAGTTTTAGTGATACTCCTACTTTTCCTACTAATTATAATAATGAATTAGCATCATTATTCTCTTTTATCTTCTTGGCTGGTTCTTTTCGCTTGGTGGGTCGTGTTGAGTGGGAACCAATGATTCTCTTGACTGACAGGCTTCCATGCCCAGTGGAAAAGAATAATGGGGTTATGAGTGGGAACTCCTTGGGAACACCCAGGAGTTCAAGGCTGCAGTGAGCCATGATTATGCCATGGAGGTTGGTGTTTTCACTGTTAGCTGTGAGAGTACAAAGGCATAAGATGTTAGCAGTAGAAGACCAAGGTGTCAATGATAGGTTTGGGGTTACCCTGCCCTTCCAGCAGGATGTCTTGAGCTGCTGGGGACATGCAGACTGCATAAAGGACAATTGAATAAAAAGATGTGTGGTTTTCCATGAGTCAATATCATCGGGAGTGTGATGAGGGTATAAAAATACTTATTCACAAATCCCCTGAACAGGGGAAGCAAGGGTGGTATTGCCAAGGGAAAAGGAGATTTTGTTTAAAAAAAGAAAAGAGGCCAGGTGCAGTAGCTCATGCCTGTAATCCCAGCACTTTGAGAGACCAAGGTAGGAGGATCATGAGGTCAAGAGATTGAGACCATCCTGGCTGACATGGTAAAACCCCATCTCTACTAAAATTACAAAAATTAGCTGGGCGTGTTGGTGCACACCTGTAGTCCCAGCTACTTAGGAGGCTGAAGCAGGAGAATCACTTGAATCCAGGAGGCAGAGGTTGCAGTGATCCCAGATGCTGCTAATACACTCCTGCCTGAGCGACAGAGCGAGACTCCATCTCAAAAAAAAAAAAAAGAGTGAAGAAAAACTATAGGTTGACCAATTGCTGAAGAAATGAAGTGTGGTATTGAGCAGCATTTTAAGTTAATCTAGGCCAGTGGTTTTCAAGGGAGTAGGTGGATTTTGTCCCCTTGGGGAAATGTGGCAAGTCTAGAGACGTTTTTGGTCATCACAGCTGGGAGTGCTATTGATGTCTAGTTGGTAGAGGGCAGGACTGCCATTAAAGACCTTAGGAAACACAGAGCAGCTTCTTACAACAAAGGATGATCTGGCCCCAAATGTCACTAATGCTGAGGCCAGGAAACTCGGCTTTAGGGTGACAGTTCTAGACTCACAGAATCAGAGTCCTGCAAGGGACCTTAGCAATTGTGAGGTTCCATGACTTTTAAAGGACATCCTTCATATCGCACAGGGTAGGGGGAAGTACCAGGATCCCAGGGACGAGAGAGGCAGTGGAGGGTGTGGAGGGGGATCTCGTGGTGTTATCACATCATACTGCACTGGATGTTGGTGCAGGAATGACTGCTTCTGCTGATGGAAGTGTAACTATTCATAGTAAACATCACAACGTAAGTTTTAGTGATACTTCTACTAAAGGTAAGTATTGTCATCATCATCAGCAGTCACCATCACCATTCCCTTTTATGTAGTTGGCTGGTTCCTTTCGCTTGGTGGGTCGTGTCGAGTGGGAACCCATGATTCTCTTGACTGACAGGCTTCCACGCCCAGCAGAAGAGAATAATGGGGTTATGAGTGGGAACTCCTGGGAACGTTCAAGTCTGCAGTGAGCCACGATTGTGCCACAGAGGTTGGTGTTTTCCATGTTAGCTGTGAGAGTGCAAAGGCAAGATACCAGCAGTAGAAGGCCAAAGTGTCCCTGATAGCTTTGAGGTTACCCTAGCCCTCCAGCTGGCTGTCTTGAGTGGCTGGAGAGATGCAGACTGCACAGAGGACCATTAAATGGAAATATGTGTGGTTTCCAGTGATCAAATAGCATGGAGGTCAGTACTGCTGCTGCGTAGAGCTGGGCATAGTGACTCACACCTGTAGTCTCAGCTACTCAGAAGGATCGCTGGTGCCCAGATGTTCGAGGCTGCAGTGAGCTATGATCACGCCACTGCACTCCAACCTGGGCAACAGGGCAAGATCCTGTATTTAAAAAAAAAAGTTTGAAAATAACTGATGTGTTTTATTTTGTGTTGGAGAATAAAAGACTGCCACATGTAGGCCTGGAACCCCTGGTGCCTGAGCCCACCCTTCCAAACGTCTTTTCGGACCTTGTTACGAAAACCTATGGGGTTTGAAACCCCATTTCTGCAAATCTTGCTGGCGTGAACTGGTTTAATTTCTGACCATAAAAAAACATTAAACTGGATACAATAAAAAGAGTTCTTTCTTTAGTAAGAATCGTATGGAGACAATTTACCAAGGCATTTACTGTGTCTACCCTGTACGTGGCTGTGAACATTTAGACGGTGTAGGATTTAGGGCTAAAATTATCCCATGTCTGATATATATTCCGGACCGTGGAGTTTTAAATAAATCCGTAGCTTATGTTTATGTCTCTTCTAAACATAGATGGTGGGAACTGGAATAAAGGCACGCTGGCTGTGGGGATATCTATCCTTCCCAGTGGCTATTGCACACCTGTCATCCTGCGATCACTCTGCTTACGTTTGGAGGAGTTTAAACCCTCTGAGCCCTGCCTTTGATTGTTTGTTCTGAGACAATATCTCACTCTGTTGCCCAAGCTAGAGTGCAGTGTGGCACCATCATGGCTCACTGCAGCCTGGAACTCACTGGTTCAAGCAATCCTCCCACCTCAGCCTCAGGGTGAGTCACTGCACCCGGCCTGCGTCCTGCCTTTCCAAGGTCAAACTAGAAACCACCTTCACTACCTCCCTTGCAGCTAGACCTTGTCCTGGGAGCCAGGCTTCTCCAGTCAGACCCACAGGCAGGGTGGTTTTGTCCGGGAAGATAGGGGTGGGAGGAGGATGAGAATGTATCGTGCAAAACCCATCCGGATGACAAGGAGAGACATTTAACTTTGAAAGGCAAAAGTGGCACCAGTCTTAGAGGCAACATCTCATTGCCTGTGTGGACAAAGTGGCAGCTGGATTTAGGAACCCTGTTTTAATAAACCCCTTTTCTCTGAAACTAGCTCTAGTTGGTTCAGGGGCCATAACTACAATCACTGCCTGACACAGAAGGAGAAATATTACTGTGGAAATATCCCAGAGACCAAACCACTTGTACTTCCGCAGTTTTGTGAAATAGTGACTGTCTCCATCAGACAAGCCTTCACTGCTCCCACCTCCTCAATATTGCCCGCCCTAATTAAGTGGGTTTGGGAAGAACTCACTAACAACCATTACCTTAAAATAGGCCAGAAATTGTCTTCTGCAGTGGATTCAGAATCTGTAGCTTTATAAAAAGGGCTTTGCTCAGTTTATGATGACTGTATGCATGACTGACTCCATCTCTGAACCTGAATTTAAAAAAAAAATGTTGCAAGTAAAGAAAAGGCAAAAAGTTAATTTTTCCCCCACTCAGTTTTGTACTGATGCTCAGCACATACGGTTTCAGGTAAACTCTGTCTTAACATATTCCTGAAAGAAGCTGCAGAAAAAGAGGCCATGACAGGTGGAGACAGCTTCCTTGATTACAGCTCAGCATGGTTCAGATGACACTGGGGTAGTTAATTGATTCCGGCAAGATAATTTGTGGGCGATAAACAGCATAGACCTTTTATTTTCAACTGGTCAGTTAGAAAGAAGTTTCTCTAATTCGGTCTTAGAGAATGACTTTTTTTTCCTTGTGCTGGAACGCATTTCATTTGCATATAGAAATACATTTAAACCTCTGTAGAAATGCCCAGAGATTGTAAAATTCAACATCATGTTTGCAAAGATGGCGTCAAGCGCATTCCTCCTCAGACATAAGAAACTTGCACTCGAATGGGCTGGGTCTTGAAGACCAGCTGATGGTGTCTGAGTCAAAGATGGCGCTGATATTCTCAGGCAATGGGTCCACTTTGGGGCCACTCCAGCTATTTTTCTAGGAAATCTTATAATGCAAACAGCACAGTGGAGCTGCTTCTGGGAAATGGCGTCAAGTCTTCTGTGACCATGGCCAGAGACGACATCTTTCTCCTTTGGAATATGGGCAAAAGCTTTTGCTCAGCCTCTGTAGTAAACCCAGTCTCAGCAGAGCAGCTCTATCCTTTGAGAATATGATTTTGCCACCTGTCTGTCCACAAATATTGATGGACTCTCAATATTTCACATTTGTTTTCAGGGCCTCACCAATACCAGTTGGGCTGAGGTTAAAACGAGATCCGTAGTAACAGTCACGGGTCCATGGCTCTTGGAGTCCCCATTGTGAGGACTCTTTTTTTTTTTTTTGAGATGGAGTCTCTCTCTGTCACCCAGGCTGGAGTGCAGTGGCACGATCTCAGCTCACTTCAACCTCCACCTCCTGGGTTCAAGCAGTTCTCCTGTCTCAGCCTTCCAAGTAGCTGGGATGACAGGTGTGCCCCACCATGCCTGGCTAAAGCCCTCTGAGGACTCTAACACAGACCTGGCCATGCCTCTCCCGGGCAGGGTCCCTGCAGTCAGTCCCCTTGTCCACCAGTTTGATAGCCTCCATTTTCCTGTCCTACTCATGCGTGGCATCTCTTGAAATGCTCTGAATACCCAGTGCAGTGTGTGGTGCCTTGTTGAAACATTACTGACCAGTGAAGCCACTGATTTTTTTTTTTTTATGGAGTCTAGCTCTGTTGCTCATGTCACCCAGGCTGGAGTTCAGTGGCGCGATCTCAGCTCACTGCAACCTCTGTCTCCTGGGTTCAAGTGATTCTCCTGCCTCAGCCTCCTGGGTAGCTGAGATTACAGGTGCCCACCACCACACCCAGTGACTTTTTATATTTTTAGTAGAGACAGGCTTTCACCATGTTGGCCAGGCTGGTCTCCAACTCCTGACCTCAGGTGATCACCCACTTTGGCCTCCCAAAGCACTGGGATTACAGGCATGAACCACCGTGCCTAGCTAAAGCCACTGATTTCTGAAGTCAAAGACATTGTCTCTCATCATTGCCAAAGTGGCTGGTGCCAACCCCACTGAGGCCCTGTGCTTTCAAACCCACTAGAGATTTTCCTGAATGAGCCCTTTCATGACAGCCCCGTCAGCATAGAGCTACAGAGGGAGAGGACTTCTGCCATCAGCCTGTGACCATAATAAGACAGACAGACCACATCCTGCACAGGCTGACACTTCTTTTCTGAGTCTGGTCCCTGGCTTTGCACCAAATTGGTGGACTTTCTCAGGAGGCAGCTTAGAATCCCTTACAAAAGGCCACTTGACAAGTCCTCTGGAAAGACTGGCCTTAGACGAAAGCTGGATGTGGGCCAGGCAAGGTGGCTCATACCTATAATCCCTGCACTTTGGGAGGCCTACTAACCTAGGTGGGCAGATCACTTGAGATCAGGAGTTCAAGACCATCCTGGCCAACATGGTGAAACTACATAGCTACAAAAAAGAAAAAAAAAATGTGTGTGTGTGTATTTTTTAATTAGCCAGTGTTGGTGGTGCGTACCTGTAATCCCAACTATTCAGGAGGCTGAGGCAGGAGAATTGCTTGAAGCTGGGAGGTGGAGGTTGCTGTGAGTGGAGATCACGCTGCTGCACTCCAGCCTGATGACAGAGCAAGACTGTCTCAAAAAAAAGAGAAAGCCTGTGTACAGAGGGTAGCCTGGCTGAATTACACCTCCTGGAATTGGCATTCTTGTGTGTTTCCCAGTAGCGGGACTGCAGGAGGGATTCCTATGGGAGGTGTGGAAGGTGCAGGGGAGGCAGCAGCCGCTCTGTGGCTCACCCACTACACTGCTCATCTGCTGCCTCCCCTGTCAGCTGGGCCTGTCGCAGCTCCACCTGCCCCTGGATCGCCTCCGGCTTCTCCCACACCTGGACCTGGTGCGTGTGTCTGGCTCCACTGGGAAGGACCTGCCTTCTGCATGACACAAAACCCAAGGGCAGAGGCCCTAGGGCACTGTGACAAGTTTCATCTGTCCTCCTGGGCCCCAGCGCGAGTTTGTGGGTTTCAGCTTGCTCTTGCTTCCTTAGGTTATAGCCGTCATCTTCCCTCCTGGCTGTCTGCCCTGTGGACTGCAGGTGCCGGCATCAGGGAAAGACAAGGTAAGGAAAGAAGGAAAGACACAGTCAGTTCTAGAGACTGCTTAACCAGCTGCCACAGCTGCAGAGGGTCAAATCCTTGCAAAAACTCATATAAGTCATATCTATGTAAATTCATGTGTGTGTGTGTGTGTGTGTGTGTGTGTGTGTGGTCATGCATCATGCATTGCATAATGACAAGGTTCCTTTTTTTTTTTGGAGACAGAGTCTCACTCTGTTTCCCAGGCTGTAGTGCAGTGAGGTGATCGTGGCTCACAGCAACTTCCCCCTCCCAGGTTCAAGCAATTCTCCTGCCTCAGCCTCCCAAGCAGCTGGGATTACAGGCACCCGCCACCACACCCGATGAATTTTTGTATTTTTAGTACACATGGGGTTTCACCCTGTTGCCCAGACTAGTCTCAAACTCCTGATTCTAACTGATCCACCCATCTTGGCCTCCCAAAGTGCTGAGATTACAGGTGGGAGCCACTGTGCCCGCCGACAGGGATACATCCTAAGAAATGTATCATTAGCTTTGGGAGGCTGAGGAGGGTGGATCACGAAGTCAAGAGATCAAGACCATCCTGGTCAACAAGGTGAAACCCTGTCTCTACTAAAAATACAAAAATTTAGCTGGGCATGGTGGTGCATGCCTGTAATACCAGCTACTCAGGAGGCTGAGGCAGGAGGATTGCCTGAACCCAGGAGGCGGAGGTTGCAGTGAGCCGAGATCGCGCCACTGCACTCCAGCCTGGGTAATAAGAGCGAAACTCTGTCTCAAAAAAATAATAAAAAAATAAAAACAAATGTGAAGGGCTAGAACATTACTGTACAATACTGTAGGTAGACTTTGTACACACTGTGCAGTAGGCTATACTTTTTTTGTGAGACAAAATCTTTTTTTTTTTTTTGAGACAAAATCTTGCTCTATCAGCCAGGCTGGAGTGCATGGCATTATCTCAGCTCACTGCAACCTCCACCTCCTGGGTTCAAGCAATTCTTACACTAATTTATTCTTTTTAAAATCCCTTCTTCAGTAATAAATTAACCTTAGCCTACTGTAACTTTTTAACTTTATAAAGGTTCTTTCTCAAACCTTTTTGACATTCTGATAATAATCACTTAGCTTACAACACATTGTACAGCTATACAAAAATATTGTCTTTATTTATAACTTTAACCTTTTCCAACTAAACATTTTTTTCTCTTTACTCGTTAAAAACGAAGACACAAACACATGAATTAGCCAAGGCCTACACAGGGTCACGATTGTCACTGTCACCATCTTCCACCCTCATCTTGTCCCACTGGTAGATCTTCAGGGAGGATACCACACATGGAGTTGACATCTCCTATATAATAATGTCTTTTTCTGGAATCCCTCCTGAAGGACTGGCCCGAGGCAATTACTTTTTATATACATAGAAGGAGCACCCTCTAAAATAATGACAAAAATATAGTATGGTAAACACAGAAACCATTAGGTCTTTTATTATGATTACGACGTATTATGTACTGGGCCAGGTGCAGTGGCTCATGCCTATAATCCCAGCACTTTGGGAGGCTGAGGCCAGTGGACTACTTGAGCTCCAGAGTTCGAGACCAGCCTGGGCAACATGATGAGACCCTGTCTCTACTAAAAATACAGAAAATTAGCTGGGTGTGGTGGCGGGCACCTGTAATCCCAGCTACTCAGGAGGCTGATGCAGGAGAATGACTTGAACCTGGGAGGCAGAGGCTGCAGTGAGCTGAGATCGCACCACTGTACTCCAGCCTGGGTGACAGAGTGAGACCCTGCCTCAAAAAAAAAAAGTATGTATTGGGCATAATTGTACGTGTGATACTTTTATGACTGGCTGATGAGTAGCGTCACCAGCATCACCGCAAACATGTGACTAAGGCATGGTGCCATGTGACGTTACGACAGCTACAACGTCATGAGGTGATGGGAATTGCTCAGCTACATTGTGATCTTATGGGCCCACTGTCCTGCACGCAATCTGTCATTCACCCAGACTTCATTGTATGGTACATGACTGCATATATAGAGTTCCTACTGCTTTTGTTTCTCAGGTTGGACCCCGGCTGATACACTGGGACCCCAACATCAGAATTTTTTATTTCTGAGATAAAGTCTAGCTCTTGTTACCTAGGCTGGAGTGCAATGGTGCAGTCTCAGCTCACTGCAACCTCCATCTCCTGGGTTCAAGTGATTCTCCTACTTCAGCCTCCTAAGTAGCTGGGATTACAGGCATGGGCCAACACTCCAGGCTATTTTTTAAATTTATTTTTTCAGTAGAAACACGGTTTCACCATGATGGTCAAGCTGGTCTTGAACTCCTGACCTCAGGTTTAGCCTCCCATACTGCTGGGATTGCAGGCATTAGCCATCATGCCTGGCCAGGACTTTTCTTTCTTTCTTTCTTTCTTTCTTTCTTTCTTTCTTTCTTTCTTTCTTTTTTAAGATAGGGTCTTATTCTGTTGCTCAGGCTGGAGTGCAGTGGCATCATCATAGCTCACTGCAGCCTCGACCTCCTGGGCTCACATGATCCTCCTGCCTCAGCCTCCCAAATAGCTAAAATCACAGCGGTGCAACACCATGCTCAGCTAATTTTTGCAAAGATGGGGTTTTTCTTTGTTGTCCAGGCTGGTCTTGAACTCTTGGGCTCAAGCATTCCTCCCTGCTTGGCTTCCGAAAGTGCTGGGCTTACAGGTGAGAGCAGCCGCACTAGGCATTGTCAGGCATTTTTGCTTTTCTAGTTTGCTAGTCTTAGGTCTTACTTGGCCTCTGCTTTCAGTTCGACCCCAGGAGTGCCAGTCCCAGCTTCTGATTGATCATCCTGGCTCAGACTTCATTCTGAGAATGTGTCTCATGGCAGGCCCTTGACCTGTTGGGGCATTGCTGTGAGATCACCTGGCCACCTTCCACCCAGACACTCCTACAGCTTAGTACAGATGGTTTTGAAGATATCCACGGTATCTATTTTCTGCTCATGAAGCACCTCTTATTCTACAGTTAAGAAGCAGGAGAGCTAAGACATGGCCTTGTCATTTGCCATCATTGTAGTACCCTCAGACCTCCCATGGGTCTGACATCTTAAAAATTTGGTTGTTAACCGTCCTCTGGTCTGAAGGCTGGATGAATGAATATTTTCTTTGTCAACCAGAAATCATGTGGGCAATGTAGTCAGATACAAGGAGGCAGTGCCCTCCTCTTAAGGAATTCATAATGTAATTGTCACGTTTCCCTGATTGGAGTAAAATGGCATTTTACTGACTCAGATTTTATGTTATTCAAACAAATAAAGCTCCAGCTACCAATTTCAATAGAGCTACTGGACTTAAGGGGAATATAATATATTTCCTCTGCCAGGCACAGTGGCTCACGAGTATAATCATCCTAGCACTTTGGGAGATGGGCAGGCAGATTACTTGAGATCAGGAGTTCGAGACCAACTTGGCCAACATGGCAAAGCCCCGTTTCGACTAAAATTACAAAGATTAGCCAAGCGTGGTGATGCCCACCTGTAATCCCAGCTACTCAGGAGGATCACTTGAATACAGGAGGTGGAGGATGTAGTGAGCTGAGATTGCATCACTGTATTCCAGCCTGGGTGACAGAGTAAGAGCCTGTCTGAAAATAATAATAATAATAATAACGAATAGTATATTTCCTCCCTGGTCTTGACTTCATCTGTGGTAACAGATTTTCATGACTTGTAGGTGGTTGAGGCTTTCCCAAGCGAGCCATAATTCATTGCTTCTCACAACAGCAGACAGCTCTGCGTGTTCCACAGTGGTGTAGGGCACTGTGACACATCCCTGAGACCCCCTCTCTTCAGGACCAAGGTACTCAGGTTGGGCACAATTATAGGTTCACACCCATAATCCCAGCATTTTGGGAGGCTGAGGCAGGCACATTGCTTGAGCCCAGCAGTTCAAGACCAGCCTGGACAACATAGTGAGATTCCATCTCACTATGGAATAGTTTATTTATTTTTTTTAATCGACTTATTGAGTCGATTAAAAAAAATAAATAAATAAACCAGGCATGGTGATATGCACCTGTAGGCCCACCTACTCAGGAGGCTGAGTTGGGAGGATTCTTGAAGTCCAGGAAGTCGAGGCTGCAGTGAGCTATAATGGTGCCATTGCACTCCAACCTGGGCAACAGGGCAAGACCCTGCCTGTAATAATAATAAAAATAATAATAACGCATTTCTTGCTCCTGCTGGTGGAGTGTTGCTTGTTGGCAGCTCACAGCCAAGTCCCTCTCTGGGTGTTGAGATGACACAGGATACTGCCCTGCCTGGGGTGATGCTCTTCCCACCTATGTCCCTCCTCCCCCGACTTTGCAGTGGCGGGCATGAAGCTCCAGCCCTGCTGCCTGATCCAGGACATCTCTGCAGCAGCTCTGCGCCAGAGCTCCCCGAGGAACTGGCTGAGGCATCTGATCCAACTGCATCATTTTTCAGTGTCTCCTCTCATCGGTCTGCTTTCCTCACTCCATGCACCCAAATCTCCATTTCAGAGCTTCCTTCCAGGGACCCGACCTATGACAAGAGTCTCCATCAGGGTAGCGGTACTTCTCCTTTGGTATTTCCCAGGGTGTTGGAAATAGATGCTCGGTGCTGCAAAGAAAAATCAGCACTGAGACAAAGGATCTTTCAGCAATGCAGTTTTTACTTCCTGGACTGCAGGAAGGGCACCCTCGCCAGCCATCTTGCTATGGAAGTACAAAGAACAAAGGAAAATACAGAAATTCACCTCTTACACATTTGGGGTCTCCTTACTGCTGTGTCTGGTCTCACTGGCTGGAGCCAGACCTCACAATCTAAACTAAAACCCGATTGGCTAACAACTTAAAACTTTTCTAAACAGGTAAAAGCAACAGAGAGCTGGGACATGCCTGTGAACACGTCCAGCACAGACATCTTGGTACAAGGACATACAATGTACTACGTGTCTGTAAGCATGGCATGTCTCACAGCTACATAGGATAGGGCTTAACAAGGTTGTTACCACACTTATTCTTTAACAAGAAGGGAAACTTTAAAAAGGAACTTTTCTACTTCCCACACAGGGTTTTGCTAAGTTGGGTGCAGGAGGAAGAACATGGGTTTGTTCTTAATCCAGGAGCAACTGGAAGCTGGAAACAAGAGCAGATGAGTCAGAAGTGTGGAGACAGGCACCAGAAGCCCATCCAGGGTCTAGGGAATAGTTGAGAGTTAATGCCAAGAAGAATCAAGTCAAGCCTGGATGCGGTGGGTCACACCTATAATCCTGGCAGTTTGGGAAGCTGAGGCAGGAAGATTGCATGAACTAAGCAGTTTGAGACCAGCGTGGGCAACATAGTGAGACCCCATCTCTACAAAAATAAAAATTAAAAATAAAAATTAGCCGATGTGGTAGTGCATACCTGTAGTCTCAGCTACTCGGAAGGCTGAGACCGAAAAGGAGTGTTGTAGAATTGTAGCAGTAGTAAAATAATCACAAAACGCACAATTACTTCTGCACTGACCTAACAGTAGTGGTAAGGGGAACAGGAAAGAGAAGCCAGGACCATCTGGCATCCTGGTCCAGTACTGACCTGGTTGTAAAACTGCCCCACAGATAGCTGGCCAGCCATGAAGATCCCAGTTTTGGAGCTGAGCCTGGTAGCTCACACCTCTAATTCCAGTGATTCAGGAGGCTAAGGCAGGAGGATCACTTGAGGCCAGGAGTTCAGGACCAGCCTAGGGAACATAGTGAGAGACACTGTCTCTACAACAAATTAAAAAATTAGCTGGGTGTGGTGGTACATGCTGGTAGTCCCGGCTACTCGGGAGACTGAGGCAGAAGGATCGCTTGAGCCAGAAGTCTGAGGCTGCAGTGAGCTATGACTGTGTGACTGCACTCCAGCCTGGGCAACAGAGCAAGACCCTGTCTCTTAAAAAAAAAACAACAGCCAAAGTAAGAAGCAAGCCATAGACAGTGCGCCCAAGGAGCAAGGAGACAAGGCGGAGCCCAGGGATAGACTTGGTGAAGATTATGGGATGTCTGGGCAGGCAGGCTAATGAAGGCTCATAGCAGAGAGCAAGATCAAGCATCCCGCCTGCCTGGAGTGCAGCGAAGGCCTTTCAGTCTTTGCTGTGGGGAATTGTCAAGGAACTTCCGGGACAAAAATCACTTTCCGCACAGTGAGAACAAGACTCCTTTGCTCATTAAAATGCAACCTGGAGTGGAGTTTCTGAAATGGGAATGGCATCAGGATTGTCTGGAGGGCTGTTGCACAGTCCCAGTTCCACTGCAGATACTCCCACTGGGCAAGTCAAGGCTGGGTGGGGCCCCAGGACTTGCCTTATTTTTTATTTTTTGAGACAGCGATTCACTGTATCGCCGAGGCTGGAGAGCAGTGGCAGGATCTTAGCTCACTGTTACCTCTGCCTCCTGGGTTCAAGCAATTCTTGTGCCTCAGCCTCCCGAGTAGCTGAGTAGCTGGGATTATAGGGGAGCATCCCGCTAAGTTTTTCTATTTTTAGTAGACAGGGTTCCACTTATTTGGTCAGGCTGGTCTCGAACTTCTGGCTTCAAGTGATCCACCTGCCTCAAACTCCCAAAATGCTGGAATTGCAGGCCTGAGCCCCTGCACCCAGCCAGGTTTGCCTTTTAAACAAGTTCTCAAGTAGTGCAGATACTGTGTTTCTAGGGCCACACTATGAGAGCCTTCAGATGGGTCAGCTGAACACCTACACCTGACTCTCACCTTGAAATGCCTCATTCACACCCTGCTCTTACAGAGAAGGACAGAATTAGGCCTAAAAACCTGAGAGATTCAGACAAAACACAGGTTGATATGATCAACAGGCTTTGGCCTCAGATATTCACCATGGTAAGTGACTTAACTGTTCTGAGCTGTGTCTTCATCTGTAAAAAGAGGGTAAGAACAGCTATCACATGGGATTGTTGTAAGGATGAGAGATCAAATGCTGTGAGCCTCCTGTGCCGAATCCCTATTAACCTCAGTAGAGAGGACCCCAGAATCAAGAGCCTGAAGGAGAGACCCAGTGCCAGCCAACAAGACATGGGGTTCTTCTAGAGGCTTACCTACAGGGGAGAGAGTACAGTGGCAGTGGGCGGGGCAGGAAAACTGCAACGCCTTGCAAACATTGCGCTGTGTTGTTTATATTCTGTAGAGATGGGTCTGCTGCCCAGGCTGGAGTGCAGTGGTGTGATTGTCACTCACGACAGCCTCAAACTCCTGGGCTCAAGAGATCCTCCTGCCTCAGCCTCCCAAAGCACTGGGAGTACATGCCACCTTGCCTGGCTAATTTGTTTATTAGCTTATGTAGCATTTTCACTAAACACCTTTCCCTCAATGCCCTCCACTGGCAACCTTCAGTTAGTCCCAAATTTATGGCCTCAACCTCGCTTATGGCTGGGTGTTCAGAGGCTCATCATAGATAAGGAATGCATCTCTGCATTGGCCACACCCTGTAATCCAAGCACTTTGGGAGGCCAAGGAGGGAGGATCACTTGAGACCAGGAGTCCAAGACCAGCCTGGGACACATGGCGAACTCCATCTCTACAATAAAAATAAAATAGAAGCATGATCTGGAACAGTATTCATGTCCCAGTGATCTCTGTGCCTGTTTTCAGTTCTTTCTTCACCCCAGCTCTGAACATAGATTCGGGTGCACCTGCCATAGAGGGTTATTCTTAGGATATACTAAAGTTATTCCTATCAGGGGCATTTACGCTATGGAGACCCCCTTAAGCGTTTGTTATGTATGGTGGGGATACACACAGGCAGTGGGGATCAGCTCTAGCTAGTGAAGCAAGACTAGTTGGTGTTCTCTGGACAAGCGCACTTTGGAAGGCTGAGGCAGAAGGGTCCCTTGAGGCCTGGGCAACATAGCAAGACCCCATCTCTATGAAACAGAAACAAATTAGCCAGGTATGGTGGCATGTGCCTGAACTCCCAATACTTTGGGAGGCTGAGGCAGGAGGATCCCTTGAGGCCAGGCGTTTGAGGCCTGCCTGGGCAACATAGCAAGACCCCATCTCTACAGAATATAAACAGATTAGCCAGATGAAGCGGTGTGTGTACTAGACTCATGGTACTTTGGGAGGCTGAGGCAGGAGGATACCTTGAGGCCAGGAGTTTGAGGCCAGCCTGGGAAGCATAGCAAGACTAATTGGAGTTCTCTGGGCAAAGGCAACATAGTAAGACCCCATGGCTGCAAAATATAAACAAATTAGCCAGGCAAGGTGGCATGTACTCCCAGTGCTTTGGGAGGCTGAGGCAGGAGGATCTCCTGAGCCCAGAAGTTTGAGGTTGCAGTGAGCTATGATTATACTACTGTGCTCCAGCCTGGGCAGTAGACCCATCTCTACAGAATATAAATGAATTAGCCAGATGAGGTGGCATGTGCCTGTACTCCCAGTACTTTGAGAGGCTGAGATAGGAGGATCTCTTGAGGCCAGGAGTTTGAGACCAGCCTGGGCAACATAGCAAAACCCCATCTCTACAGAATATAAACAAATGAGCCAGGTGTGGTGGCATGTGCCTGTACTCACAGTACTTTGGGAGGCTGAGGCAGGAGAATACCTTGAGGCCTAGAGTTTGAGATCAGCCTGGGCAACATAGCAAGACCCCATCTCTATACAATATAAGCAAATTAGCCAGGCAAGGACGGAAGGGTCCTTTGAGGCCTGGGCAACATGGCAAGACCTCATCTCTACAAAATATAAACAAATTATCCAGGCAAGATGGTATATGCCTGTACTCCCAGTACTTTGGGAGGCTGAGGCAGGAGGATCTCTTGAGCCCAGGAGTTCGAGGCTGCAGTGAACTATGATCACACCACTGTACTCCAGCCTGGGCAGCAGATCCTGTCTCTTTATAAAAAGAAAACACACAACATTTAGCCCTTCTGGTGCTCTGGGCTCTGTCTCTTGCTCGTGTCCCCTGGGTCTTCATGGTACTATTGAGTAGCTGGTGGTGAGGGCGTGGGAGGGGTGACACCAGTGGCCTTCATTATTCCCTCAACCGGAATGTAAGAAGCTGGCACAACGCCTTCTCTCCACCAGTTGCATTTTACAGCTTATGATTTGTAGTGAGGTCCATCATGGCAGGGAAGCACACACCATTATTTATGTGTTTATACCCTGTCTTGTTCCAAGGAAGATTTAAGGCAGCTGCAGACCCCGGAAAATTAATCTGCTATCTGTGCCATGGAGAGAGGCAGGGTTCCCTTATCAGCCTGTGTAGGTTAGCTTGCATAAGTGGCCTTAGCAACAGACTTCAGTCCATCCTGATGCAGTCAGAAGAGAACCTGGATCTAAATAGCTGTTCTCAAACTTGAGTGAGCATTAGAAGTGACCTAGGGGGCTTGTTCAACACAGATTGGTCAGGCCTACCCTAGAGTTTCTGATTTACTAGGTCAGGAGCAGGCCTGAGAATCTGCATTTCTAGCAAGTACCAGATGGTGATGCCGATGCTGGCCTGGGGAG
This sequence comes from Leontopithecus rosalia, assembly GCA_028533165.1. Lineage (NCBI taxonomy): Eukaryota > Metazoa > Chordata > Mammalia > Primates > Cebidae > Leontopithecus > Leontopithecus rosalia. The sequence continues at coordinate 184,308,493 of CM052649.1, forward strand.
TCTTACTCTGAGAAGCAGTGATCTCGAGAAATCCATGCTGCAGTTGTCCTTCTGGAAGCATGAGCTTGGGCCAGGTACAGTGGCTCAAGCCCATAATCCCAGCATTTTGGGAGGCCAAGGTGGGAAGATTGCTTGAGCCTAGGAGTTCAAGACCACCTGTACAACATGGCGAGATTCCATCTCAAATAAAATAAAATAAGGTAGGCTGGATGTGGTGGCTCACACCTGTAATCCCAGCACTTTGGGAGGCTGATGGGGGCAGATCACTGGGTCAGGAGATCGAGACCAGCCTGGCCAACATGGTGAAACCCCATCTCTACTAAAAATACAAAAATTAGCCAGGCATGAGGGTGTGTGCCTGTAGTCCCAGCTACTTGGGAGGCTGAGGCAGGAGAATCACTTGAACCCAGGAGTCAGAGGTTGCAGTGAGCTGAGATGAAGCCACTGCACTCCAGTCTGGTGACAGAGCGAGACCATCTCAAAAATAAAATGAATAAAATAGAAGCATGATTTCGAGTAATATGTGTGCCCAGTGATCTCTGTGTCTGTTTTAGGCTCTCCCTCCACCCTTGGAGCTGCTAGGAGCCTCTCACTTATACCCGTCTTCCTGAGATGCATCCTGTGCTAGAATGTGCCAGACTTGGCACCCATGGAAACGCTCTTTTCTTTGGTTCTCACTCTCACGGTCTTGCAAGGAGCCGCTATTGTCATTCAACCGTCATCTAACTAAGGCCTCTAATGAGGGGCTCTTCCCTGGTGGAGGAGAAGAGAGAAGCTTTGGTGCAGGTGGATTTGGGTTCCAAAGTAAATTGGCCAAGTACTTCTGTGAAAGTAAGCAGCTTACTCCAGTTCTCTCAGTTTGTTAATTTGGCAAATAGAGGCAGTGCACCTTTGAAGAACCGTTGTGAGAGCGCAGTTTGACAATGGGGCGTTTGGCGCATAGCTGTTCTCTGTCATTCTTCCCTTTTCCTTTTGAAATACATTCTCATGGATCCTTGTCTTGAAGCAGTGACCTGGAGGGAGAGTTTGGGGGATCATGATGGACCAGAGAAGTGGCTGTGGAAGGTTTGGGGGCCAGGGGATCCCCCACGTAGCATTTTTAAATTCACATACTATGATGGGTCCCTCTCAGCCCCTAGATTTCTACTTGTATTGAAATAAATTACACAGCTAAAATAAGTAGATATTTAGTTAAAGTGGTCAGTTTTCAGAGTAAACAGTTTTGATGTATGCTACGGCGCATGCATACATTCAGGCGGGTAGCAGACAGCCAGACTGGGAGCACACAGATGAATGAGGCATCACCTTCTCTTTGAACAGCTCACAGTCTGACGCTCAAATCCAGCCAGTGCCTTTCAAGGCTCTCCTGGGTTTTTCCTCCAGGACAGTGAGTGTAACATGGGCTCCTCAGCCCAGCATGGTTCTGCCAGGTGTCTGTGATGTTGCCCCAGTTGTCTAGATGTTCTTGACTGGGCCCCAGTGTACCTTCATATTGAAGAATCATGCTCCCTGGTAAAGAGAAAGAAATTAGTTTTGATTAGTGCCTGTTAGTCCATTTTCACTCTGCTGATAAAGACATACCTGAGACTGGGTAATTTATAAAGAAAAAAGAAGTTTAGTGGACTCACAGTTCTGTGTGGCTGCAGAGGCCTCACAATCATGGTGGAAGATGAAAGGCATGTCTTACATGATGGCAGACAAGAAAGAATGAGAGCCAAGTGAAAGGGGAAATGCCTTAATAAAATCATCAACCATGAGAACAGCATGGGGAAAACTGCTCCCATGATTCAGTTGTCTCCCACTGGGTCCCTCCACAACATATGGGAATTATGGGAGCTGCAATTCAAGATGAGGTTTGGGTGGAGACGCAGCCAGACCGTATTAATGCCTTTTCTTCCCTTCTCTCACCTCCACTTCTCCATCCTTCTCCTCATCATCCCATCCCCTTGCCTGGCTTTGCCTGTCCTCTCTGAACAATGCAGATATTTCCATTTAAATCTATTATGTATTCTCTCTTTCTCTCTGTAATAAATGAACATATCTTACTTTTGATGGGATTAATAGATGTTTCAGATTACTTACCTGCAGAGAAGAAAGAAGTCTCAGCTTTTATAAAGTTTTTTTTAAGTATTAGTCCATTTTCACACTAATATAAAGGAATACCCGAGACTGGGTAACTTACAAAGGAAAAAGTTTAAATGACTCACAGTTCCTCATGGCTGGGGAGGCCTCAGGAAACTTACAATCAGCAGAAGATAAAGGGGAAGCAAACTTGGACCTACTCACATGGCAGCAGGAGAGAGTATGTGTGTCAAGTACTGTCAAATTGTTAGAAAACCATCATATCTTATGAGACTTACTGTCACAAGAATTGCATGAGGAAAACCACCCCATGATCCAGTCACTTCCCACCAGGGTCCTCCATCAACACCTGGGGATTATGACTGGAGATGAGATTTGGGTGGGGTCACAGAGCCAAACCATATCACAGGGTCTTGCTCTGTCACCCAGGGTGGAGTGCAATGGTGCCATTATAGCTCACGACAGCCTCGACATCTAGGGTTCAAATGGTCCTCCTGCCTCAGCCTTTCTGAGTAGTCCCTGCCCCAAGTAGCTGGGACTACAGGTATGCACTAGCACACCTGGCTAATTTTTTTTTTTGTAGAAGTTGGGCTTCACTATATTACCCAGTCTGGTCTTGAATTTCTATACTCAAGTAATCCTCCTGCCTTGGCCTCCCAAAGTATTGGGAGTACAGGCCTGAGCCACGAGAGCTCACCTATCGGCTTTGTGATAAAGAAGAGAGAAGTTGCGTTAGTCTGTACTCAAACTGCTAATAAAGACATACCTGAGACTGAACAATTTATAAAGGAAACAGGTTTAATTGACTCACCAATCCACATGGCTGGGGATACCTCACAATCATAGCTAAAGGCAAATGAGGAGCAAAGTCACATCTTACATGGTGGCAGGCAAAAGAGCTTGTGCAGGAGAACTCTCATTTATATAACCATTAGACCTCATGAGACTTACTCACTACCACTACCACAAGAACAGTATGGGGGCAACTGCCCCCGTGATTCAATTATCTCTACCTGGTACAATTCAAGGTGAGATTTTGGGCCATGTGTGGTGGCTCACACCTGTAATCTCAGTACTTTGGGAGACTGAGACAGGTGGATCACCTGAGGTCAGGCGTTCTAGACCAGCTGGCCAACATATAGTGAACCTCTATCTCTACTAAAAAAAAAATACAAAAATTAGCCGGGCATGGTGGTGCATGCCTCTAGTCCCAACTACCTGGGAAGCTGAGGCAGGAGAATTGCTTGAACCTGAGAGGGGGAGGTTTCAGTGAGCTGAGATTGTGCCACTGCACTCTAGCCTGGGTGACAGAGCAAGACTCCATCTCTCAAAAAAAAGAAGGAAAGAAAGAAAGAAAGAAGGAAAGAAGGAGAGAGAGAAAGAAGGAAAGAAAGAGAAAGCAAGCAAGCAAGCAAGATAAGGTGAGATTTGGGTGGGGACACAGCCAAACCGTATCAGAGGCCCAGCAAAGACACTGTACTCCATATTCTGTGATAATAACATGACAACCATAGCAGTTTTCTTTTTTGATCACTTAATATATGCCAGGCATTGTGCTACTAACCTCTTTCTATGCATTAGTAACATATTATTAATCAAAATAACTGTGGGGGTGAGCTATTATTATTATTACTGTTTTTATTTTACAGATGATACAGAAAGAGGTTAAGATAGCATGACCAGGACTGGCAGGTGCCAGAGCTGGGTTTAAGTACAGGGCTGAAGTCTGGTCCCCAGAGGCCAGGCCCCTAATGACTGAACTCCTGACCTGGCCTGGAATGGGAGCACTGTACCTTGGCTCATTCCCAGTAACTGGAGAATGCCTGATGGTCACATATGAAGGCTGGTCATTCCTCTGCTTGAATTGGACATAACAATGCTTTATATATATATATTATGATTACCATCCCATCCTCTCTCCAATTGTGTAGGGAATTGCAGGGTAGGTGTTAGAGACAGAATGCTTGTTTTTAGGAACTGCAATGAAAAATTAGCATTCAGACAAAAAGTTTTCTCAGCAAGGCAATTTTACTTTCTACAGAAAGGGTACTGCTCATCAGCCGTCTTGCCACAAGAGGATAATGAACAAAGGGAAGGCAGGCATTCCTTATGCATTGGGTCTTTACTGCTGTGTTTCTTCTCCATTGGTTGGAGCCAGACTTCAAAATGTAAACTAAACTTGATTGGCTAACAACTTAAACATTTTGTAAACAGGTAAAGGCAATGGAGAACAAAGGAAAAAAGGAAGTCTAAATAATGAAAGGAGAGGAAGTTGCTTGTGAAGGACTTTGAAAAGTAATAGCATAAATATCTTGGTTAAAGCACAAGGACATAGAATGTTCTTATTTCTTTATATCTAACAGCTACATGAGATAGGGCTTAACAAAGAGTTACCAGCAAAAAGCAAAAAGGCTTTGAAGAAAGTTAGTCTTTAAAAGAAACTACTATTTCTAACATATATTCTTCTTTAACAAGAAGGGAAACTTTGAAGAGGAAGTTTTTACTTTATGCAGAAGGTAAGACAGGATTCCAGGAGTATCTGATTTTGGTCTAGAGACTGATGAAAATCAGAAGTCCAGTGATTGGCAGGTGCCACCAGGGGCAGATGTAAAGGATGTTCTTGAGAAGCAAAGAATATTGGGAGTCCATTTCAGTTGCCCTGCCTTAGCGCAGGGAAGAGAACTTTAGCAGCTCCCAGGACTTATGTGTGAAGGACCCTGCAGTGGGCGGGCCCAGGGATCATGGCAATGCCCAGGTGCCAGAAGGGGCCAGCAGCTTGGAGCCAGGCCCCAGAGTGTGTGCTGGCTCAACCCATCAATGGGCCAATTGGTGACATGACTGTCTCACTCTGGTGGGGGTGGGAGGCATCTTTAGCATTAGAGGGGAGCATCTCCCCAGAGAAACAGCAGGGCATAGGACCTGTTTGGTGGATCTCACACGTTGGTGAGGTCAGTAGCCATAGGCTGAACCAAAGGAAGTCAAAATGAGGACAGAGACTCCTCTCAGCACAGACATCACCCACCGACATAGAAATAATCTCTGCCTTCCTCTCTTCCTGCCCTTCTTCCCTGAGGCCAACCTCAGGGGAGTAGAGGAGATAGATGGAGGATGAGGAGGAAGGCATTACAGAAACAGAAAGCACCCTCTTTCCCATCCTAAGCCCCAGCTGCCCTGGGTAAGGGTAAGAGCTGTGAAAGCAGAATGAGTTCAGTGATCTCAATTGAACTGGCCTAAATATCAATCACTGAAAGTGACCTGGGCTGGATGGGGCAAGGTGGGGACACTCAGTGTTGTAATCCCAACACTTTGAGAGGCCGAGGCAGTAGGATTGCTTGAAGCCAGGAATTTGAGACCCACCTGGGCAAAGTAGTGAAACCCTGTCTATACAAAACAATTAAAAAACCAGGTGTGATGGCATACACCTGTAGTCCCTGTTACTCAGGAGGCTGAGGCAGGAGGTTCACTTGAGCCCAGGAATTTGAGGCTACAGTGTGAGCCATGATCATGCCACTGTGACACAGTGAGACCCTGAATCTCTTTCTCTAAAGAAGAAAATGATCTGAAAGTTAAGAAATTTGTCTAGGGAGGGAAATGTGGGTCCACATCCTCTAACTGGGAGCAGGGACTAGATATGCAAAGTCATTTGACATTTGTATCTACAATGAGCTAGCCTTCTGTGCACTAATCTGCTAATGCTGCCATAACATACATTGTGCAAACTGCGTGCCATAATATAGATTGAGTGGTTTTAACAAGAAAAAATTATTTTTTCACAACTCTGAAGGCCAGAAGTCTGAGAGGAAGATGTGAGCAGCGTTGGTTCTTCCTGAGGCCTCTCTCCTTGGCTTGTAGATGGCTCTCTTCTCTCTGGGGCCTCACGGTCTTTCCTCTGGGTGTGTCACTGTCCCTCTCCTCTTCTAAAGAGAGAGAACACACCGAATTAAGGCCCACTTTAATACCCTCATTTTAACTTAATTATTTCCTTAAAGGCTCTTTCTCCATAGACAGTCACATTCCGGGGTACTGGGGGCTAGGACGTCAACATATGAATCTGGTTTCAGGGTTCAGGATTTAGCTCATGACAGTCCATTAAATGTGGATTCACTGAGGCCCATGGGGAAGTGTGCTATTTTCCTGGAGCACATGGTGCCTGCAGCCTGCCAAGGTTAGTGACGTCCGCTGCTGCCCACTCCTGCTGTTGTTGCTGATATTGAATGGCAAGGCCAGAAGGCTTGGGAACACCATCTGTGGGGGCTCCGGCAGGAACAGGAAGCACTGGAAACCCAGGTGTTCTTTTTGTTCTACAGATGGCTGAGACTTAGAGAAGCAAGAACATCCACAATGTACCATTATTCCATGAAAAGGGCAGTTTGCAAAACCGAAAGTACAGCATGATTGGATTTTAAAAGAATGTTTTTCAAAATAGAAAAAGAATGTATGTATGTGCATGCATGTGGGATCATGCCTTTTATCTGTGCAAGCAGAGAACTCAGACATGAAAGACAGCAATAGGGTAGCAGAGGTTATTCCTGCAGGCGGGAAGATGGGCGACTTCCATTTCAACAATTTATTGTATTTGCTACAAAAATATGTTACTTTTGTGATATAAAAGAGAGAAAAGGGGCTGGGCACAGTAGCTCATGCCTGTAATCCCAGCACTTTGGGAGGCAGGGTTGGGCGGATCACTTGAGATCAGGAGTTTGAGACTAGCCTGGACAACATTTTGAGACCCTGTCTCTACTAAAAATATAAAAATTAGCTGGGCTTGGTGGTGCACATCTGTAATCTCAGCTGCTTGGGAGACTGAGGCAGGAGCATCACTTGAACCCTGCAGGGGTTGCAGTGAGCTGAGATCGCACCACTGCACAACAGAGTGAGACTCTGTCTCAAAGAAAAAAAATGCAATGAAAAAAGAGAGAAAGGGAATATTGGAAAGAAACAGGAGGTTAGTGTTTGGCCTCATAGTTGGAGTCAGTGAATGGAATTTGGATTTCTGAGCCAGGATTTAAAATGTCAGGTTGAAGGATTTGGGAGGACTAAAGAGAATCAGGTGTACAAGGAGGAGATGAACATTTGCCCAGAGTGAAGATGGCTGGAATCAGAAGATCTGAATATGACTGGGGACTGGGGAGTAGAGGACCCTTTGCTGTGTCTGTGAAGCATCACATTAAGAGTGATTTGGCTGCCTCTGAAAACCCTGGAGATGAATTTTCTTGCAGTAGCCTGATAACTCCATCAAAGAGATGAATAAGGTTGAAATAGATGACATTTGAGGTCCTTCCTAACTCTGAGATTCTGTGGTTTTGTTAAAATATAGAAGCTCTGAGTTAAGCTACCTTTGAGGACATGGTGACATTTGATGCTAAAATCATCTGTTGATATTTTCTTTGAAATGTGCACTGTGCCAACTCACCTGTAAGGATGACTTGCAGGACATTGGAATATTTTGTGAATCTCCATAGCAACTCTTTAAGCAGAAGTATTTTCTTTGGATGATCTGAAGGCAGAAGGACAGTGAAGCATTTTTTTTTAATCTCCGTACCTCATGTCCAAGTTAACCACCATGTACTTGAATGGCATTTCATTCTCACACCATCATCTCCTTCACTGAATATGAATTTTCTTACCTGCAGTGAGGCCCCAGTTGGGACAGGATTGGGGGGTGGAGTGGAGTCGTCATTTACTGGTATTTTGCATGCACCAATAACATTTCCAAATCCCAGCACTTTGGGAGGCTGAGATGGGAGGACCAGATCACTTGAGTCCAGGAGTTCTAGACCAGCCTGAGCAATATAGTGAGACCCCCTCCCCCATCTCTACAAAAAGTATTTCTCATCTCAGGTGATATTGATTTATAGACATTATTGCAAGTGAGAGATAGTATAACTTGAACATGGTACAGTGAAGTGTAGGCTCAGATCACAGTGAGAGGAAATACCACATATAGCAGCATTTTAATTAATGATGCAATCATTTTATAATGAGGGCTCCAAAGATTCCCAAGAAAAACTTCCTTACACTCAGAATGCCTTGCAAAGAAGGCTGTTTTCTCTGACCTCCATCTGCCTGAAATGCACTTGCAAATTCTCTTCACCTATCCAGATTTTACCTGCTCCTCCCGAGGCATTTCTAATCCACATTCTTCCTCTGTCAAGCCAACCCTGACTCACTGAAACGATTTGGCTGTGTCCCCCAGCAAATCTCATCTTAAATTGTAATTCCTATAATCCCCACATGTCCCAGGAGGGACCCAGTGGGTGGTGATGGAATAATGGGGGCGGTCACCCCCATGCTGCTGTTCTCATGATAGTACTCACAAGATCTGATGGTTTTATCAGATGCTTTTCTCTTTTTTGCTTGACACTTCTCCTTCCTGCCACCATGTAAAGAAGGACATGTTTGTTTTGCCTTCCACACTCATTTTCAGTTTCCTGAGGCCTTCCAGCCATGCAGAGCTGTGAGTCAATTAAACCTCTTTCCTTTATAAATTACCCAGTCTCAGACAGTCCTTTATAGCAGCGTAAGAATGGACTAATACACTCATCCATCCCAATTGATTGCTTTGGCCTGTGAATTTCCTAGAGCAATTATTGACAATTCATTGCACTGCTTTGCCCTGTCTCCCTTATTACAGTCTTGACTGTCTGTTAATGTCTATTTTGTCTATTTCTGTCCTCTCATAGTGTTTAGTAGAGGGCTCCGAAAGCAGCAGACACTCCGTAAATACTCTCTGATTTATTCAGGAGACCACTGTTTGTTGACTGCACAATAATTTTGAAGTCAACTGAGGCAGACCCTCATCCTGATCTCCCTTGATCCTCCGCCTCCCACCATCACGAGTGACTTTAGTGTCTGCAGGGATGTTCCTTCTAGCACACCAGCCTCTCCAGGTTGCAACTTCCTCCTCTCCATCGGCCTCTTGCACTTGTCCTCAGCCACCCAGTCTTATGGCCACAACTCCAGAGCTTGGCTTTACCTGCAAAGCAGTAAATCAGACATTCATCCCCTGCCCCTTCCTTGTTAGTCCCACTGGCTCTCCTCCAAGTATCCTTTGCTGGCATCAGAACCTGCAGCACAATTGCTACTGTTTCTTCCAAGGCTCTCTCCTTTCCTCACTTTCCCCTTGTCTAGTTTAGATTCCAGGGACCCTCGCAGCAGGGAAGATGGGCTCTGATCACCAACCCCAAGTCGCCCTTCACTTTGTGGCAATGGTTAAGGCAATTCCGACCCTCATAGTGAGTGCTGCAGGTGAGCCACTCCCCTCAACCTCTGTCCTCTCTTCCCTCCCTTTATTCTATCAGTCTAGTTTGGCTGTGTCCCCCAGCAAATCTCATCTTAAATTGTAGTTCCTATAATCCCCACATGTCCCAGGAGAGACCCAGTAGGAGGTAATTGAATAATGGGGGTGGTCACCATCATTTCAATCGTTACTGTGTTCAATGCTCTTGTTCCACTGTCTTCTTAGTTTAATTTATTTTCACTCCATTGTTTAGGCTGGAGTGCAGTGGTGTGATCTCAACTCACTGCAGCTTCTGCCTCCCAGATTCAAGTGATTCTCCTGCCTCAGCCTCCTGAGTAGCTGGGATTACAGGCACGTACCACCACGCTTGACTAATTTTTATATTTTTAGTAGAGATGGGGTTTCACCACGTTGGCCAGGCTGGTCTTGAACTCCTGACCTCAGATGATTCACCCACCTCAGCCTCCCAAAGTGCTGGGATTATAGGTGTGAGTTACCACACCCAGTCTAGTTTAATTTTTTGAGACAGGGTCTTTTTCTGTCATTCATGCTGGAATGTAGTGGTGTGACCATAGCTTACTGGAGCCTCAAACTCCTGAGCTCAAGCGATCCTCCTGCCTCAGCCTTCCAAGTAGCTGGGACTACAGGCATGTGCCACCATGTCTGGCTAACTTTAAAAAATTGTGTAGAGATGGGGTTTTACTATGTTGCCCAGGCTGGTCTCAAACTTCTGGCCTCAAACGATCCTCCTGCCATAACCTCCCAAAATGCTGGGATCAGAGGTGCGCACCATCATGGCTGCCCACTTCTGTCTTTCTGTTGTATCCAAATGGCAAGACCTCAACCTAGATGGGTCTTCTCTGACCAAAACTCATGTCCTAAGTGTTGATAGGGACCATTAGTGCAGGGCAGACAGGCTCTGATCAGCAACCCAAGCAGCCCAGCCCTCCACTCTGTGGCTATGGTTAAGGAAATTTTTATGGTCATATAGAGTGTCCCCAAACATTTGTGTTGCCTTCTCCCTCCTTCTCACAGCAAATGACTGCATCTTCCATTGCACAGAGGAAGGAGGAGCCATCTCTTAGGAATCTGCTTGTCCTCAGGGTGGCAAACACAAACTTAAGAAAGATTCCCACTCTTGGCTGGGCGCAGTGGCTCGTGCCTGTGATCCCAGCACTTTGGAAGCGTGGGTAGATCACGATGCAGGAGTTCTAGGCCAGCCTGGTTAACATGGTGAAACCCCATTTCTAATAAAAACACAAAAAAGTATCTGGGGGTGGTGGCATATGCCTGTAATCCCAGCTATTTGGAAGGCTAAGGCAGGAGAATCGCTTAAACCCGGGAGGCGGAGGTTGCAGTGAGCCAAGGTCATGCCACTGCACTCCAGCCAGGGCAATAGGGCAAGAGTCTATCTCAAAAAAAAAAAAGCAAGATTACCACCCTCCCTTTCTTCTCTCCCACTTCACTAGAGGAGCTCTGTCTCCTCCTAAGCCAGTCCCTTCAGCTGCACTCAAATTCCATCTCATGTCCTTGCAGGCACTTTGCACTGTTTATGGATGATCCCTTCACTCTCTAGTTTATTCAACCTTTCCCTCTCAAATTACTCTTTCCCTCCGGACTTTCAACATACACAAGCTCTTGCATTAAAATCAAAGCAAAAAGAAGCAAATTAATCTCGTATCTGCCAGCGTCTACTCTGTTGCTCCTTGTGACTAAATTTCACAACCTGTGCTGTCCATTCCTCACTGCCCATTCATTTTTCAGCAAATTCTTTCCCAAAGTGAATCACATCAGTGTATCCCATCCTTCACCGTCTTCTTACGTGTGATGTTGACACTTCCACCACTGAGACATGGGGTCAAATTCATCAGAACTTGGAGAATCTGTGTTATCTCAGCCAACGGAATATGGTGGAAGTGTTGCTGCCCGACCTTCTGGGTTTCGGTCATCCTTCCACATCCGTCAGACACATCCTTCTTCACATGATGGCAGGCAGAAGAAGTGCCGAGCAATACGGGGTGTGTGTGTGTGTGTGTGTGTGTGTGTGTGAGTCTCTCTCTCCCTCCACGCATCTTGGGGGCCTTGAGCTAACACGTGTGAAGGATGGCTTCCTCAAAGCTGCCATGCTGGGAAGGCCATGTGAACGGAAACTATAGACACAGAAAGTGATGCCCAAGGAGCTCCTACTGTCTCAGCCTGACTGTTTCCATCTTCCCAATGTCGACCACAATGTGAAGAATACTTTAGATGATACCAGCACCCAGGCTTGGAGTCACCCAGCTCAGACTGAGTAGAGCAGAGACAACTATCCTTACTGAGCTCGACTGCAATTGTAGATTTGTGAGCAAATATATTGTTTTAAAAAACTAAGTTTACAGTGATCTGTTCCACAGCATGAGGTCACCAAAACAAGCTTTGCCTTCACCCCAGGATATCTGTTTGCCCCAGGGAGGGCTCGAAATGGCTCTTAGTGGGCAGACGCTGCTGCTAAGTCAGACACTGTTGAAAGGTCTCCTTCCTGGTCATCAGCCCCCTGCACTGTTATCACCCACCTTGAAATACCCGATTCCTTGGTATCCACTGTGTAACTCTCATCTGGACTTTTTCAGCATTTTTCTTACTTCTTGGGCTACTTTTTCCCCCGTCGTTCTGTCCACAGCTATTAAATGCTGAAATTCTTGGACGACTCACACCTAGACCTCCTTGTCTCCTCACTCCAAGCTCTCTCCCTAGGCAATTCCCTACATGGTCACATGTTGGTGATAACTTCTGTGCACAGGTCATATTTTCATCACTTTTCTGAGACAGGGCTCACTCTGTCACCCAGGCTGGAGTGCAGTGGTGTGATCTCAGCTCATTGCAACCTCTGCCCCACCCCCAGTTCAAGTGATTCTCCTGCCTCAGCCTACCAAGTAGTTGGGACTATAGGTGCGCACCACCATGCCTGACTAATTTTTGTATTTTTAGTAGAGACAGGACTTTGACATGTCGGCCAGGCTGGTCTCAAACTACTGACCTCACGTGATCTGCCCACCTCAGCTTCTCAAAGTCTTGGAATTACAGGCACGAGGCACTATGCCTGGCCTATATCACTTTTCTGAGCTCCTGACCCATAGATCCAGTTTCTTACTGGGAATTCCCTCTTGGGAATGTCAAAGGTACTCAGATTCAATGTAGCCAAGATTTCAGAGCCGTGTTCCTCTTTCCACCTGCTCTGCCTTGTGGGTTCATGAGAGTGGGTTACTGTCTAGGGGTAATTCTACCCAGTGTTTTAGTGAGACAGATGACATTCCTGCCTTCATGGAGCTTTTATTCTAGATACTTAGAGCAGATAGTCAAATATATAAATATGTAAATAAATGAGCTAAACAAGAGTGACAGGTACCAGAGAGTGAATTAGACAAAGGTAATTGACTTATTTACATACTTTACTTACGTCTTTTACATAGTTTGCATAGTTTACTTATTTACATAGTTATTTACCTAGTTTACTTATTTACATATTTTATCTGTTTCCAAATTACCTTTGCCAAATTTGCTGTCTGGTATTTTTCAGTCTCTTTCAGTTTACTTATTAGGCCAGACGAATGGATTCAGGGCAGCGTCGGAAAATACCCTGAATTCTGCCCTGTCTCTGTGGCCCATCAACTCTCAAAGCTATGTCCTGAATAGCTCTCAGATCTTCCTTCCATGCACCTGTGCTGCAGCTACCTGAGGTCATGCCATTGTCCTCTCTCCCCTTATATGCCACAGTGCAATCCCAGGGCTTTCTTCAAAATGCAAATTGGATCACGCCCCACGTGCTGTTGTGCACACACACTAAATTATGAAGTGACCCCTCCCTGCTTTATAGGATTCAAACTCTAATCTCTTACTCGAGCCACAGAACCCTGCATGCTCTGGTCTTTCCTTCTCTTTACCCCCAGTTTGAACAGTTTCACCCTTACTTTCTTTGCTCCCATCTTGTAGTCTTCCTCTCTTCTTCCTGACACATCTTCTCCAGGTCCCGGGACCTTAGCACATGCCAGTCCTGCTATTGGCATCTCTTCTTCTTTTTTTTTTTTTTTGAGATGGAGTCTCGCTAACTGAGATGGAGCTGATCTTGGCTCACTGCAACCTCCTCCTGGGTCCCAGTTCAAGCAATTCTCCTACCTCAACCTCCCAAGTAGCTGGGATTACAGGTATGAGCCACCATGCCCAGTTAATTTTTGTGTTTTTTAATAGAGATGGGGTTTCGCTGTGTTGGCCAGTCTGGTCTTGAACTCCTGACCTCGTGATCTGCCTGCCTCGGCCTCCCAAACTGCTGGAGTTACAGGCATGAGCCACCGCACCCAGCCTAATCTCTTCTCTTCCCTCTCCCACCAGTGAATTACTTCTCATCGTTTAGAAGTCACCTCTCCTGGGACCAGGCAGAGTGGCTCATGCTGTAATTCCAATTCCTTGGGAGGCTGAGGTGGGAGGATGACTTGAGACCAAGAGTTGAAGACCAGCCTGAGCAGCATACTGAGACCCCTTCTCTACAAAAAATATAAACATTAGCCATATGGGGTGGGACACACTTGTTGTCTCAGCTACTTACGAGGCTGAGGTGGGAGGATTGCTTGAGCCTGAGAGTTCAAGGCTGCAGTGAGCCATGATCTTGCCACTGCACTCCAGCCGGGGTGACAGAGTGAGATTCTGTCTCAAAAAACAGAAGTCAGCTCTCCTGGAGAACCTCTGTGGCATTCCCGAAGAGGTCAGATCTCCCCATTATGTGCATTTGGAAGGCCACAGGCTTCTCCTGCATTGTTGAGCTCCAGTGATTCTGCTGTTAATTATGTGAATATTTGAGTATGTTTTCCCCTCAACACAAGCCCTCAGCAGGCTCTTCATAAGTGCCTGCCCTCAGAGAACTTAGTAAGAAAAGGGAGAACAGAAAGAGAAGTCATTGCTTCTGCTTCTGTGGCACCAAGCACTCATGTCCCTGATTGTCCAACCCAGTGTTTCTCTTAGCTCCATAGTAAGCCTCATATACACTTGAGGTTCAGAAGCCACAGGCGCTATTGTGTTCATTTCTTTCTGTGCTTCTTGGCTACAGCAAAACCAAGAATCAAACCAAGGGAGAAGTACTTCTTTGACACACAGACTTCTTTTCCTTTGGATAGACAGCCAGTAGTAGTGGGATCGTTGAGGGGTATGGTAGTTCTGACCATTTCGCCTTCTATGCATGTAACAAAATATCACCAGTACTCCATATAGATTTGCAAATATTATGTATCCATAAAAAATAAAATTAAAATTCACAATTTTACAGACAAACAGGAGGACACTGTCTGGGGCATAGAAGGAGTATTTATTTATTTGTTTGTTTTATTATTATGACTTTTTGAGATGGAGTCTCACTCTCTTGCCCAGGCTAGAGTGCAGTGGTGCAATCTTGGCTCACTGCAGCCTCCACCTCCCAGGTTCAAGAGATTCTCCTGCCTCAGCCTCCCTTGTAGCTGGAATTACAGGCACCTGCCATCACACCTGCCTATTTTTGTATTTTTAGTAGAGACGGGGTTTCACCATGTTGGTCAGGCTGGTCTCAAACTCCTAACCTCAGCTGATCTGCCCACCTTGGGCCTCCCAATGTGCTGGGATTACAGCCATGAGCCACCCTACCTGGCCTTAAGAATATGAAATGTTTAAATGTAATTTTGTGTTTGAATTGACAAATAATAGTTGTACACATGTATGGGGTGCATAGAGAGGTTCTGACATGTGCCACAGATGGGGTCACATCAGGATAACTGGCATAGCCATCGTCTCAAACGCTTGTCATTTCTTTGTGTTGCGCCGGTGTGTTCATTCTTTTTCTTCCAGCTATTGGAGACTGTATCATGTATTATTGTTCACTTTAGTCATCTGCCAGTGCTATAGAACACTAGAACTTCTTCCCATCTATTAGGTTGGTGGCAAAGTAACTGCCATGGAAAGAAATGGCAAAACCGCAATTACTTTTGCACTAGCCTAGCAGTTGTTAGTTCAAAGGGAGGATTTTTAAAAGCACATTCAGGCCAGGTGCAGAGGCTCACGCCTGTAATCCCAGTGCTTTGGGAGGCCGAGGTGGGGTGATGGCTTGAGGCCAGGAGTTCCAGACTAGGCTAGACAACATAGTGGGACCCCATATTTACAAGACGACTGAATTTTAGCTGGGCGTAGTGATAATACACCTGTACTCCCAGCTACTTGGAAGCTGAGGTAAGAGGACCACTGGAGCCCAAGAGGTCGAGGCTGCAGTGAGCCACGAGGTACGCCACTGCACTCCAGCCTGGATGATAGAGTAAAAAATCCTGACTCTAAATAAATAAATAAGTAAATAAAACAAAAGGCACAGTCAATGCACCAGAAAGTCCACCACTAAGTCTCCAGCTTGCTCCCTCCCTCCCCCGCCTTGACATACAGTTTTGAGCCTGAAGTTATTTGGCAATTTATTTTCTTATATATGATGGAAACTAAATTGAGCTAAAATGAGGGAAGCACTTGGTGTTTATATATACATTCTAGGTGATTTCTGGAGAAAACCTTGTCAGAGGTCCAGAATAATTGAGAGATAGTTCTGCTGGAACAGCTGCCTGGTGGTCAGCACTTACCCAGGGTCCCCTTTGACCCCCCGAGTCTGAATTTTTTCGTCCGGCCTTGGCACACCAAGAAAATTAAACCTGCTCGTGTCTACAGCCACCCCTGGGCCCTGCGCCAACGTGTTGGTTAATCTGTGAGCCATGTTCCTTTAACGCAGCAGGAATTTGCATCTTCTGATTACCTGTTTATTACCTGTCAGGTAGAGTGATCTAGAACACTTCACACTTGCCCTGAGCTGGGAAGGAGCTGGGAGGTGGTTGCATGCAGGGTGAAGAAGGAGAAGGAAGCTTCTCCCTCAAACAATAAGCCTAATTGTTTTAAGCAGGGGGATTTCAGGTTCTCCAGGCCTCGGATCAGCATGCAGCTCACCAGCTTTGTTAAGCTTGTGTGACAGGATAATCTCCTTTGTTCAATGCCCGAGGAGGATATTTTCTGCATTATTAGACAAGTCAATGAAGATAAAACAAAATATTAAGTATCTTAAGCTGCGCTAGTCCACCCCGGAGAAATTAAGCCCCCTCGTTCTAATTGTGCTGAGTTTCCTTGTCATAATGAGATGGAGTCTGAGCTGCTGGAATGAGGGGCTTCCTGCGGGCCTGCAGCACCCCCACTCATTGGTGTGAGCCTCCCCTTTCCTCTGCTTAGTTTCCTTCCCTGGGGGGATTTGTAGAGCCAGAGACTTGGTCTTCAGGTGAGGCAAGAAATAAATGCAACCTTCACCATAAGCGCATGACATTGATCAGCATCTTTTTAAAAAGGTTTCCACGTCTGTTGCAATTATGTTAAACCAGCTAATCCTGGATCTAGGCCTTGGCAACTTGGAAATATTAGAGCCATTCAGCATCCAGATTCCATCAGGCAAAAATTCATGGTCTTGGGTTTGTATCTATGACACTGTATAATTTCCAGTTGGCTTTTGAGAGACAGAAACCTGGATGCCGTTTGCTAAACAGTGAGAGCATTTGCCTGCCTTTCTGGCTCCTTGGAAGCTAGAGCAGTCATTAAAAACTAGAGAAGTGAACACACACATCCCCTCCGTGGCTGGTTAGCAGACTCTCAGAGTGTTACTGGAGCTGCTATCATTGTGGGTGTCGGAGAGGATGGCAGGCTCTTGCCTGCAGCAGCTCAGCGGAGCCTAAGTGCTCCCAGTCCCCAGCCTTCGTGCCCCGGCTGTGGGGACAGCAGGACCTTGGAGAGCGTTTACCATCTCCCCACTTCACCACCCTCCAGAAAACTGTGTTCCCTCCCCAGTGACAGACTTCACACCCCAGAGCTTCCCCGTTGTGTGGCTGCTGGCTTTGCAGTTTGCTTGGTCTTTTGCCGGGTTCTGGAGCTTCAGAAGTTCCCAGGAAGGGACCCTGCACACGTTCCTGTGCGTGTGCACGTGTTTGTGTGTGTCCATGCACGTGTCTGTGTGCATGCGTCTGTGTGTGGGGGGGGTATTTATGTGTTTGCATGCACGTGTCTGTGTGTGTATGCACACGTCTGTGTATGCGTGTACAGGTGTCTGTGTATGTGTGTGCATGTGTCTGTGTGTGATGTGCATGCGTCTGTATGTGTGATGTGCATGTGTCCGTGTGTGTGCATGTGCACGTGTCTGTGTGTGTGCATGCGTCTGTGTGTGCATGTGCACGCGTCTGTGTGTGTGATGTGCATGTGTCTGTGTGTGTGTGCATGTGCATGCCTATGCCCATGTCTGTGTGCAGTCTCTCACCTGCTTTGTTTTCCAGCCACTCCACCATAAAAACAGTTTCCGACTTACAATTGTTTGCCTTAAGATGGTTCGACTTACGATTTTCCCACTTCGCAAGGGTGTGAAAGCAACACACATTCCGTAGAATACGTACTTCGGGTGCCCATCCAACCATTTCTGTTTTTCACTTTCAATACAGCATTCAATAAATTTCATGAGCTCTGCAAGGCTTTATTGTAAAATCGTCCTGTGTTAGCTGATTTCGCCCCACAGCCAGCTACGGTAAGTGTTCTGAGCATGTGTAGGAGAGCCCAGGCTACTCTGGAGATTAAGCACAGGAAATGCATTTCCACTGAGGTTGTTTTCAGCTTAGTCTGGGTGTATGGGGATGTAACCCAAGCATGAGTGGAGGAGTGTCCATACTCAAGCTAACCCCATCTCTGTTAATAGTTGTGCATATTTATAACTCACTATCTCATTTAATTCTCACAAGTATGTTGACCAGGTGGGAATAATTATCTCTGTTATTTAGCTAGGGAAATGCTTGACTTTCCTGACCCTTAAACTTGCCCGTAGTCACATAGCTCAGAAGTTTGTCACAGGAGCTAGGATTCAAACTAGAGCCTGCATTTTTGTTTCAAATGCTCTTAAAGACCGTGCGGCTAGGATTCGGGCATGCAGTTCCTGAGACCTGATCCCAGAAAGCACGGTCAGGGAAGGGAGGGGGGCATGGGAACAGAGAGATGGAGGCTTCATGAGTTCAGGTCACTGCTGTGGGCAGCTGGGGTTCACTGTGCCAGGGATCCGCTGAGAAACAGCGTGCACCATCCTTCGACGTCCCCGCAGGAGAGGAGAGGACACTGGGGCGTTTTGTTTTTCTTAATCAGCTTTATCAAGACATTGTGCACATTCATTTCTCCATTTAAAGTGTACAATTTTTGTTTTGTTTCTTTAGACAGGGTCTCTTTCTGTCATTCAAGCTGCAGTGCAGTGGTGTGATCATAACTAACTGCAACCTTGAACTCCTGGGCTCAAGCAATCCTCCTGCCTCAGCCTCCTGAGTAGCTGGGGCTACAGGCGTGCACCACAAGCCTGGCTAATGTTTTTTATTATTTTGTAGAGATGGGGTCTTGCTATGTTGCCCAGGTTGATCTCAAACTCCTGGCTTCAAGTGATCCTCCCACTTGGCTTCCCAAAGTGTTGGGATTACAGACCTGAGCCACTGCACCTGGCCCCCGAAATGCACAATTTAATCGCTTTTAGAATATTCACAGAATTGTGTGTCCGTCAACACAGTCTATTTTAGAACATTTTTATTATCTCAGAAAGAAACCTCAGACTTCTTAGCCATTATTTCTCAGCAACTCCAACCCTTCCAGCCCTACACAGCGACAGATCTACTGCCTGTCTATAGATGTGCTGAGTTTTTTGCCCACCCAAATTCTCCATCAGATAGGTCACACCTGGGTGCTAATTTCCTGCCTCTTCCAACCTGTCCCAGAGTACAGACTCATGGGCCAAGATCGCAACTGCCAGGAGACCATAGAATCCACCCTGACCGAGGTCCTGGAAGCCGAGGGCTTCAGCAGGTGTGGGGAGACCTCAGGGGTGCGGGCCAGGTCCTGACAGTGTCGGCTTACCAGGCTTCCTCTCTCTTCTTCTCATTCAGAGGTCTCTTCTGCATTCTTCTCTTAAACTGTGCTGTTTATTTCCTAAGATCCAGGGAGGTTGTTATGAAAAGTCTGTCCTCATCATGTTCATTCTGTTGATCTCATCCTCTTCCCAGGTAGGAAGGGAATGTTGGTTTGGAGAGGAAGGTCAGGGCAGGCCTTTCTGAGCTCAGACCTGCAAAATGAGGTTGGATCAGTGGATGCTGGATGCAGTGGCTCACACCTGTAATCCCAGCACTTTGGGAGGCCGAGGCAGAGGGATCCCTTGAGGCCAGGAGTTCCAGATCAGCCTGGGCAACATAATAAGACCCCATCTCTACAAAAAATAAAAAAAAATTAGCCAGGCATCGTGGCACAAAGTAGTCCCAGCTACTCAGGAGGCTGAGGCAGGAGGATCGTGTGAGCCCGGGCGTTCAAGGCCATAGTGAGCCATGATCATGCCATACTTCAGCCTGGGTGACAGAGGAAGACCCTGTCTCTAAGAAAAAAACAAAGAGAGAGAGAGAGATTGACCCAGCCTAGTAGGACAAGGCAGAGCATCTCAAGTGGTGGGTTCAAGTGCACATACAGGGAAGTGGAATGGGCTTGGATTTGGCAAGGATCAGAGAGGAAACCAGGGTGCCTGGAGTGTGAGTGATAGGGGGTGAGGGGCAAAATGAGGTTAGGGGAGAGCATGAAAGCAGCAGATCCTGCAAGCAGCCCTCGTGGCCTTGGGCGATTTTATTATGAAAGCAGTAGGAAGCCTTGAAGACTTTCCCGCAGGGGCACAGCCTAATCTGACTTCCTGTTGAGACCTAGTCCATTTCCCTAGGACTTCATCTCTTTAGCCCTGGAATCCATGTGACCCTCGTCCAGCCATTAAACTCTAATCCTAGGACATGGGGCCTGTCTCTAGCACCCCTGCTAGCCTGAGTAGCACTTTGTGCAAATTAGGCAAAAGTACCCTTTTTCAAGACCCTTTCCTGCCATCTACTGGAAAACCACTGTCATTAATATATAAATCTACCATGGTGCCCCCTAGAGTTGGGCAGTACACAACCTGCACAACCTTAGGTGGCAGTCCTGCATACCACCCACAACAGACACCACTGATGCTGTTGCTTGGATTGCCCAGGGGTCCCTTCTCTTGTCAGGTATTCCGGAGTTGTGTCTCTACTAGACATTTCTGGAATTAACTGCCATGTCCCACAGTACTCTTAGGACACAAGTCCCATCTGCCAGGATGAAATGGATTTTTTCCTTTTATCTGCAGTAAAGTCTCAACACTAACCCTATGTCAGTGTACAGCTAATTTAGTTAATTTGGATTCTGATTTTTTTTTTTTTTTGAGACAGAGCTTCACTCTTGTTTCCCAGGCTGGAGTGCAGTGGTACAATCTTGAGTCACTGCAACCTCCACCTTCCAGGTTCAAGCGATTCTCCTGCCTAAGCCTCCTGAGTAGCTGGTACTACAGGTGTGCACCACCACACACAGCTAATTTTGTATTTTTAGTAAAGACAGAGTTTCACCATGCTACCCAGTATGGTCTCAAACTCGTGACCTTAAGTGATCCGCCTGCCTCACTCCTCCCAAAGTGCTGGGATTACAGGCATGAGCCACTGTGCCTGATCCTGGGTTGTAGCCTTCGAACATCATGGGAGTTACCCTTCTTTGCTCTCTGGGTCATGACATGTGACAGTGAGAGGTAGCCGAGGGTTGCTGTTCTTCTATCTAGGTGGACAAGCCCTGACTTCCAGATCCTTAGGAAAGCCTATGTGTCTCTGACTCATAAGAGACTTCCAGGTTCTCCACCATCTTTCTGGGGAGATGTTCTTTGAAAAAAATGCTTCAGTCAGCTTGGGCCATGAACAAAAGTGTTCAGGAGGACAAGTTTGCTTCTCAGCAATTTCTGTTTCGCTTCTTGGAGGCCCCTTCAGAGATGAGAGGCCATTGAGGCTGCGGGTGTTTTTCAGGACTCTCTGCTCCACCCCCTGGGAAGTGGCCCATGTATGCTGTGCCCCAGTTATTCTGGTGATGAACTGTGCCCAGGTACTGCTCTAGGCAGTGTTCCCTCTCTCTGGTCTGACAAGCAGACACAAACTTGGCTCCTTGCACGTCGAGGAAAGGCAATGGTGGAGGGAGAATGAGGAGACTCAGGCCTGAGGCCCAGGTCAGCTGTCAAGGGAAATATTTCATGATTGTCAAATGGGCCAAGATTCCTTTAGATCCAACCTGGCCTCCGTTTTTCTGAGCACTGCAATTTCCCAAAATGGCAAATGGAAACTGAAACACTACATTAAATAGCATTTCTATGCAATTAAAACACATTAAAATGGCAATTACGTTTCACAAACAGCCTTTTCTATGTTCTCGGGTTGATTAAGCTGTTTGTGCTGTTTTTCGGGGCTGGTTGTTGTAACTAAAGGCTGAGCTGTCGTTTACAGATTGGACCATTCTCTAGGAGCCAAGGAACCCTGAATTCAACTTTTATTCCTCTCTTGGCAATTTCACTTTATTTTCGTTTCCAGCTTTTTATTACGGAAAATTTACACATATACAAAAGTAGAAGAGAATAATATAACAAACTTCCCTGCATCTAACACCCAGCTCGAACAATAATCAACCCATAGCCAATCTTCCCTTGTTTTTTCTTTTTTCTTTTTATGACAGAGTCTTGCTTTGTCACCCAGGCTGGAGTGCAGTGGTACAATCTTAGCTCACTGCAACCTCCACTTCCCAGGTTCAGTGATTCTCCTGTCTCAGCCTCCTGAGTAAGTAGGATCACAGGCGTGTACCACCACATCTGTCCAATTTTTGTATTTTTAGTAGAGATAGGGTTTCACTCTGCTGGCCAGGCTGGTTTCAAACTCCTGGCCTCAAGTGATCCGCCCCCTTCTGCCTCCCAAAGTGCTGAGACCAGGTGTGAGCCGCCATGCCCGGTCCCTTGGCTATTTGTTTTTTAATTCCACGAAGGTACTAGTTGACTCTTCCTAGAAGAAAAACCATGTAGGAAAATTGGGTAAGAGATACTGACCTGGAAGAAAGGCTTTCTGCATCCTGAGGCTGTGGGCTCGTGATGACTGAGATGGTAGAGTATAACATCTGCTTGGGAAAACAGCTGAGTCAAACACAAGAATTCACAACACAGGGCTGGGGCCATGGTGGCTTATGCCTGTCATTGCAGCACTTTGGGAGGCTGAGGCAGGAACATCATCTGAGGCCAGGAGTTTCAGACCAGCCTGGGCAATACAGCAAGCCTATCTCTACAAAAACAAAAATTAAAAATATAGCCAGGCATGGTGGCATGTATTTGTAGTCCTAGCAATTCAGGAGGCTGAAGCAGGAGGATCTCTTGAGCCTAGGAGGCCAAGGATGCAGTGAGCTATGATCATGCTACTATACTCCAACCTAGGGGACAGAGCAAGACCTTGTCTCAAAACACAACACCAGCAACAAAAACCTGCAGGATGGGGTAGGTGCTATTCCTCTAAGGGGCATTATGGGAGCACATAGGGGTGGACCCTAGCCCAGCTGGGAATGATCAAGGATGACATTGGCCTAAAGAGGTAGACACTAGCCAGGTGAAGGATAAGAACCAATTGAACTTATAAACATGGGGGTGTGGAGGGCCCTTGCTGGGACCTGGGGCATTGCTGTCCCAGTGCCTTCCTTGAGATACAGGCACTGAGTCCTGATGGACCTACCACTGTAAATTGCTACCATCCGTCTTCTCTTCTCCAGCCCATCCTCATCCAGTGCCCATCTTGTCATCCAACTCTTTTGGTAAAAATCTCCTAACTGGCCCCATGACCTCCATGTCTGTCCAGCATGTCACTGGAAATCCAGTTAATCTTTCTGAAATGTGCTCTAATCCAGTGCCTTGCTCAGCCTGGCTCTGTCTCCAGTGGCTTCCTTTCTCTAAGGTATACATTCAAACTCCTTGGTTTGCAGTTGCCAAAATTACTGTCTTGCTTTGATCAGTTTCAGTTTGGCAGTCAGACTTCCCTCATCAGAGCTGGACCACCTGATATGCTTTGGCCATGTCCCTACCCAAATCTCATCTTGAATTATAGCTCCCATAATCCCCACGTGTTGTGGGAGGGACCCAGTGAGAGGTAATTGAATCATGGGGGAAGTTTCCCCTATACTGTTCTCCTGATAGTGCGTAAGTCTCACGAGATCTGATGGTTTTACAAGGGGTTTCCCTTTACACTTGGCTCTCATTCTGTCTTGTCTTCTGCCATGTCAGATGTGCCTTTGTTTCCCCTCACCTTTTGCCATGATTGTGAGGCCTCCCCAGCCAAGTGGAACTGTGAGTCCATTAAAAAACTGTGAATCTTTTTCTTTATAATTCACCCAGTTTCAGGTATGTCCTTATAGCAGTGTGAGAACAGAGTAATACACCACTCCATGGTTGGTTTGCAAAGGATACAAAGAGACAGAAGTGCCTTAGGAGCTGGGGAGACGCTGGGGCTGGCATTGCATTCCTAGGACTACGCGTCTCCCTCTGCCCTGAGTCCACTGGGCTGTGCAGCTACCAGGAGATCCCTGCTAGCAGAATGCAGCTGGAGGGGGATGGAGGGGACAATCCTGTGTCTACATCACTAGTCTTGTACTGAAGCTTGTTAATTACATAACAAGCTACACCACCCAAGTTTCTCTCCATCTTTCACTTTCTTCTGAGTGGGCTTCACAGTCAAGGACTTGATCAGATGCAATGATAGCATCTTTCGAGGTTGTGCTTCTAAGGAACATTCCCTGAGGTTCTGACAGGACCCTGGATAGCACCCCCGCTCCCTACTCATGGATACAGTCCCTCTTTAAATTGGCTCATCTTTTTTAAAATCTCCTTTGCTGGGGCCGGGCATGGTGGCTCAAGCCTGTAATCCCAGCACTTTGGGAGGCCGAGGCGGGTGGATCATGAGGTCAACAGATCGAGACCATCCTGGTCAACATGGTGAAACCCCGTCTCTACTCAAAATACAAAAAATCAGCTGGGCATGGTGGCGCGTGCCTGTAATCCCAGCTACTCGGGAGGCTGAGGCAGGAGAATTGCCTGAACCCAGGAGGCGGAGGTTGCAGTGAGCTGAGATCTCACCATTGTACTCCAGCCTGGGTAACAAGAGCGAGACTCCATCTCAAAAAAAAAAAAAAAAATCTCCATTGCTTTCCCTACGGGAGAGGAGAGCTATCACCTTCGTCCTTCAGATAATAGAGGAATGTAGTGTTTGCTCATGTAAACCAAGAAGTGTCTGAGACAGGTCTCAATCAATCTAGAGGTTTATTTTGTCAAGGGTGAGAATGCACCCGGATAAAAAGAGAGAAAAAATTACAGTAGGATCTGGGACCTGTGCTTTTTCCAAAGAGGGTTTTGAGGACTTCAATATTTGAAGGAGAAAGAGTGGCAGGATGGGAAGGAGGAAGGAGAAAGAAAGGGAGGGTAGGTAGTGAGGTAAGTAATCCCTTTGTCATGAGACTTTCCTTAGCACTCAGAGGATCCAGGCGTTGTGTACGTAAGAAGGGAGGTGATAGAGGGACAGCCAATCATGGATTTATCTTGCATCAACTGCATTTTACGTACGAAAAACATATGGTAGAGGAAGAAGTTTAATATGCACTTGAATCCGGGTGGACAGAAGGATGATTTCTAGTCTTATATTTGTCCCGTACCTGTGAAGGTAAGCTTTTAATTTGTGTTGTCAAGGTGAAGGAGGCCATTTGGGGAGATACGTAACTTCCATCTTGCAGCCCTCTGTTTAGGAATTTTAAAAGGGGCATTTTTTGCATGATTCAATTCGCAAGCTTAACTTTCCCCTTTGGCATAGAGAGTTTGGAGTCCTGAGATTTTAGTTTCCTTTCCCAGTCTGAATCTACCATGATTAGTAGCAAAGATTAGCACTTGAGTCACATTTTGGAGGATGGAGCAGTCCTTGGTATGTGTTGGTGGGATCGGCAGTAGAACCCCTTAATTCCAGAGCTGGAGTGGAGAAGTTGATTGCAGCAGCCCTGGACTTCTAAGAGGTACAGATATAGCCCTTCTACACTCTCTTGCCTGCCTCCTGAGTAGCTTGCTCTAGATCTTAGGGCCTACTTCAGAATGCAGGAAGGGTGTTGGTACACATGTTGTCATCTGCAGGGTATAGGGTTCCTTGAAGAAAATAGGAACTTGCAGGAGTGACTTGAGATCAGCCCAAGACTGGGCAGGTACTTTTCTTCCAGAGCAGCCCTGCCTGCCAACCCCGTGCCATGGATGTTCCCCATTTCTTCCCATTCTGCCCATGCTCCCTGTCACCCACAGCAGCATCTCTGCTCTAACTCAAGATTCCTACCTCCAAGAGAACTGCTTTCATGCTTCGTCACTAGGCTTCCTATGTTTGACCTAGCAAGAAAATGATTACAGCCTCCCAGGTTCATGCTTGGTTTCTCTGCACTCAGAGCAGACAACACCCTCGGTGGAATCTCCTGAGCCACCTGGGATAAACGTAATCCCGGCCAACACTGATATTGTTTCTTGTCGCCATTGCTCAGAGCTGGAAGCTACTCCAGGGGCTCCTTTACAGTCATGTAGGGATGTCACAGTTCACATGTCTTAGCTCAGGCGACCATAGTGAAAATACCATGGACTAGGCAGCCTAAACAATAGACATTTATTTCTTGCCGTTCTGAGGCTGGGAAGTTCAAGGTCAGGACACCAGCATAGTCAGTTTCTGATGGGAGCTCTCTTCCTGGTTTGCAGACAGCCACCTTCTGGCTATGTCTTCACAGGATGGCAAGAGAGAGGGCTCCAGTCTTTTCTTCTTATAGGATACCAATTTCATCATGGGACCCCACTCATATCACCGCTTCAAAACCTAATCACCTCCCCAAAGCACGACCTGCCACTACCATTATACTGGGGGTTAGCACTTCAATATAGGAAGTTTGGAGCACACAGACTCTCACTCCATAATGTCCTTGGGAGAGGGCCAGTGTTTCCCCTGCTGTTTTAGCCCACCTTACCTTGATTTTACTGTGTAGCTTTATGTGTGTGTGTGTGTGTGTGTGTGTGTGTGTGTGTGTGTGTATAAACATATACGTTTGTGTATATATATACATATATATATATGTATGTGTGTATATGAATTACAGAACTTTGGAATGTCCTTCTAGCCAGCATTTTAACATTTTCAGTCATATGGTGGATGTTTTCCTATTAGATTAGACATCACTACTATATAAGACTTCAGGAGGGATGTAGGATAATGGAGTTCAAGCATTTAATCAAATAATATTCACCAACTGTCAGTTCCTTGCCGGGAGCTGTTCTAGGTTTAGAGGAGTCGGTGGTGACCAGTACAGGGAATAACCTTTTTTCCACGGCACTTAAACACTGCAGTGGGGAGATAGACATGGAACCATCTCACTCCCAAGTAAGCAAAAACAGAAAACCTGAGCCTGTGATGAAAGTTATGCAGGAAGTTGTATATGGTGTCGTAAGTGTGCTGCGTGGGGACCACTGCAGGTGTGATTGACAGGAACAGGTTTGGATGATGAATCCTTCTCTCAGAGGAAGCAGCTCATGAAAGGTCCCTATGGAGACAGCATGTGTCCCTGCTCTGGGAACTAGATGCCATCCAGGGAGGCCAGAGCTGGTGAGAGGAGAAGAGAAAGACAGGGCCAAGTCATGCATTCCTTCCCTGCCAGGACATGGAAGCAGCATTTTATTCTTAGCTCAAGGGAGAAGCCTTTGGAGGGCTTTAAGCAGGGGCATGGCATGATCTGATCTAATTATAAAAATAGAAATGCCTCGTGAGAATGCTCATCAGTAATTTCTACCTCAGGCGTCTTCTCTCTTATTTTCTACCAATTCTGTACATTTCCTGTTTCCCTTGGTATCTAAAGAAGACAATTATCTTCATATCATCATTTCTACTTGTTCTTTCCTTTGGGATCCAAGATCTAATCTGGAAATTGCTTTCCCCAAGAAACTCTGGATGGCTGATGTGCCATCACTTCCAGCCATCAGTATGTGCTATGCTTTGACTATGGTGTTTCTTAGAGTCCTGGATAAACTGTGAGATTTAACCAGGATGCCATTAATCACCCAAGAGACACAAGTCCAGCAGCAGTTACTAAAATCAATATGGCTTGAGATTGTGATTTCCAAAATGTCTCCTCACTTAGTGAGTCACTAGGAAACTTCAGAACAGCCGTACAGATTTTAAAGCAGCTTTCTCCAAACAGGATTTGGATATACTCCCACATGTCTCCCTGGGCGGAGGGAGAAAGGATGGATGTTCTGAACAACACATACTTTTAAAAACCCTCTGCCAGACGAGATTGAAACCTTTGCCTGGAAGGAAGTTGGAAGATTCTCTGGGCTCCAGTAAATGATCTCATGCCTGTTTTTCCCAGTCCCTTGCTTGGATTAGGTAAAAGGTTTGATCAGTAAGAATTGGCCAATTAATTTCTCCCTTTTCACGTTCATTCATTTTGTAACCACACGTTCTGCCAGCTGTCCTGGAGGGTGGTGAGAGGAGAAAGGTGTCATTTCTTCCTTCCAGAAAGGCACAGGGTACGCCAGTGTCATGGTTGGGGATTATCCAGGCATATTTCATTTCCCAACTTAATGTGTTACCCTCAAACTTGGGCGGCTCCAGGAAAGGCCAGGTGAGACCAGGTGCAAGTCCAGGTGGCTCAGGGAGTGTGACAAGGGGAGAAGTGTGGTTGGCACTCAGCTCAGCAGTGTTCCGAGTAGGCGTGTGTAACCACCAGATAAATGCAGGGTGCGGACCTGAGGGGTGTGGAGAGGAGAGACAGCAGAAAGGAATGGGTTCGTTATCTTACGGAAGGCAGCAGCACTTATTAATCCAACGATTCATGTGTTGAACACGAGTTTCTATCTAGCTGTGATCTCTCTGCAGTCCTTTCATCTGCAACACAAGTATCATTTCCTTTGCTTTACTAGTTACTAAATTCTATATGTCTGTCACTTCCACCAGTCTCTGAGCTCTATTGAATATTTCCTCTCGAATTTTGTTGTTTTTTGAGATGGAGTCTTGTTCTGTTTCCCAGGCTGGAGTGCAGTGGCGTGATCTTGGCTCACTGCAACCTGCACCTCCCAGGTTCAAGCAAGTGTCATGCCTCAGCCTCCCGACTGGCTGGGTCTACAGCCGTGCACCACCACGCTCAGCTAATTTTTGTATTTTTAGTAACAACTAGGTTTTACCATGTTGGTCAGGCTGGTCTTGAACTCCTAACCTGAGGTGATCCGACTGCCTCAACCTCCCAAAGTGCTGGGATTACAGGTGTGAGCCACTGTGCTGGGCTTGGAATATTAAGTGAGAATCTTGTCCTCTATTTTTGTGTCCAGTCTGTATTGTACCTAAAAGGCATTTAGTTCATTGTTTTAAGAATTATGATCATTAACATAGCTATTCAATAAAATGAATAAATGAAGTTAATTCAGGATATATGAACACATTTCCAAAGAAAAAATAAAAGAGAAAGAAAGTCGAAATACAGCTCAGCGTGATATATAAAAATCATGTGGAGTGGCTCACGCCTGTAATCCCAGCACTTTGGGAGGCTGAGACAGGTGGATGCCCTGAGGTCAGGAGTTCAAGACTATCCTGGCCAACATAGTGAAATCCTGTCTGTACTAAAAATACAAAATTAGCTGGGTGTGGTGGTGCACGCCTGTAATCCCAGCTACCCAGGAGGTGGAGGCAGGAGAATCACTTGAACCCAGGAGGCAAAGGTTGCAGTGAGCCAAGATCATGCTGTTACACTCCAGCCTGTGTGACAGAGCGAGACTCTGTTTCAAAAAAAGGAAAAAAAAAAAAAAAAGAAAGAAAAGGTGGAATGAGACCGCTGGGCAGAGGGACCAGCAGGCGAAGGAGGTAGGAAGCTGCATGGTGTTTGTGGAGGCTGGAAAACATACTTGCGTAGATGGTGGGAAAGGCAGGAGATGGAGAGGCCACCCTGCCTGGCCCTGGAATCCCAGTGGACAGTTTATTCTCCATCAGTGTGGTCTTTGGAAAGATGACCAGGCTTGAGGTGGGAGGGCAGATGGGTTTAAGAGGCGGGAGGAAGCATATGGCAGGAGGGGATGGGGCTGTGGGCTGCAGAGACCCAGCAAAAGCATTGTCAGGAAGAGAGACCAGGAGAGCAGGAACAGGAGCAACAAGGGGATAAACTTGGCTTGAGTTTTACTGAGCGGCAAACAAGGTCGCTCCCTTCCAGTTCACCTGCATAGAGTCTGATAAGGGGTCAGTTCAATATGAAGACACTCTCAGAAGTGCAAGAGTAAAGCTGCCCATGGAAGATGCCTCAGGGTCCTGGGAGCCACAGATAATTCTGGATGTGTGTGCCATGCGTTTTCATTGCACACGTGTGTGCACGTGCATGTATGTGTGGTATTGGATGCTGGAATTCCAGCTTGTCATGCACACATCTCTAGCTCAGAAGGGCTGTGGCATAGATGCTCATATAGATGCCAGATCTTTTGTTTTCCAAAATCAGGTCCTAGGTCTGTGTGCTGGCGACTTAGGCCAAGAGCAGGCTTAGCACACCTGTCCCCAGGTGGACAGAGCAGCCAGATCTGCCCAATAAATATAAAGGCTACCTTCTCCTTGACCACCTCCTTTCCCAGCAGGAAGAGGCCCTTCCCTGCATCTATCGTTCATATTCATCTGTCCTAGACCACAAAAGATTTGCAGAAACTGCCTGGAGACACGTTTGTATTAACTACTGCTAGTCACACCTTCTCTGTGGAAGGGCTTGGAGCCCCCTTTTGCTAATAGGCAGCCTTTCTGCCTCCGGCAGGTAAGGACTGCAGTGAAATCAGATCACCATGGCCAAACGCAGTTCTGAGCCAGCTGCTGACTTACACTTTTCAGCTCTGTGTTTTCTTCCTGGCCTTCTCACACCAAGGCCCTGGGCCCAGTGGGTTTCACCACGCTGGCTTGCTCAGAAAAAATATGGTTTCTTCCTGATGCTTTTGGTGGCAGATTGAATATCATCAGTCATGCTGCAAGAAGGGAACATGGATTCCCAGCTGATGGCTTTGTTGTGTTTATGACACATCTGAAACAGTAACAGATGGTCTATATTAAAAGTGTAACTGTTGAGTGAGTGCTCTCATAATCACAGAGGGTTTTTTTATTCCCCTAAAGTTTTGATTCTAGAAGGAGTTACAGAACATGAGATCATAAGGGCCCCTGGAAAGCTTCTTGTCCAAATGTCTCATTTTTAGAAACACACAAAAAAATCAAAGTACAGTGAGATTAAGGGATTTGCCAAGGTCATTGAGCTAATTAGTGATGAGGCTGAGAACAAAACCCAGGGCCCTGACGATCCATCTGATGCTCTCTGTGCAAACCATAGAGCCTGCGGGTGCAGACCTTGTTTGCTCTCGGAGAAGAAGGCAGACCGTGCTGGAAGCTCGCGGGGTTTCTGTGGGTTTGTTGGCATGGTATAAACGTTGGATGTAGAGTCCTCAAATCCTCCTGACCGTGGTTGGTGCTTCCTGAGAAGGTGCAGGAAATGCAGTGTTTTATCTTCAGAGCTTCTGTTGGTGTGGACATACGGTAGTAGTCTGTTTAATGCTGCTGATAAAGACATACCCGAGACTGGGCAATTTACCAGAGAAAGAGTTTTAATTGGACTTACAGTTCCACGTGGCTGGGGAGGCCTCAGAATCATGGCAGAAGGCAAGGAGGAGCAAGTCACATCTTACGTGGATGGCAGCTGGCAGAGAGAGAATGAATGCCAAGCAAAACAGGTCTCCCCTTATCACACCATCAGCTCTCATGAGACTTGTTCACTACCACGAGAACAGGTGATCTACCTGCCTCAGCCTCCCAAAGTGTTGGGATTATAGGTATGGGTTACTGTGCCTGGCCTAGTTGTTTTACTTTTATTTATATTTTCAAAAACACGTGAAGCCTGTATTTTAAATTAGCAAAGTCACGAAGAAATCTCCAGTGGTTGACCTCACTGCTCTAAATAACACAAGGTATTTAACTTATTTACACTTTTCCTGTCTCTTCCTCTCTTCCTTTTTTTCCTGCTCTCTATGGGATTTGATCTATATTATTATCTGTTCAAGATCAATTTTTACCCTACCTACCTTCTCTTTGCAGAATATTTGATGGTAGCATTTACTTCTATGACCACACTGACATGGTGTGGCTGTGTCCCCACCCAAATCTCATCTTGAATTGTAGCTCCCATAATTCTCATGCGTTGTGGGAGGGACCCGGTGGGAGATAATGGAATCATGGGGCAGTTAGCTCATGCTGTTCTTGTGGTGATGAATAGGTCTCATGGTATCTGATGGTTTTACAAGGGGTTTCCCCTTTCACTTAGCTCTCACTCACTCTCTGGTCTGCCACCATGGAAGACAGGACTTTCGCCTTCTGCCATGATCATGAGGTCTCTCCAGTCATGTGAAACTGTGAGTCCCTTAAGCCTCTTTTCTTTATAAATTGCCCAGTCTTAGGGTTTTTTTTTTTTTTGAAAGGGAGTCTTGCTCTATTGCCCGGGCTGGAGCCCGGTGGCATGATCTCAGTTCACTACAGCCTCTACTTTCCAGGTTCAAGCAATTCTCTTGCCTCAACTTCCTGACTAGTTGGGACTACAGGCATGTGCTGCCTCACCTGCTTAGTTTTTGTATTTTTAGTAGAGACAGGTTTTGCCATGTTGGCCAGGCTGGTCTTGAACTCCTGACCTCAAGTGATCCACCCACCTAGGCCTCCCAAAGAGATGAGATTATAGGCGTGAGCCACTGTACCTGGCCTCAGGTATGTCTTTATCAGCAGCATGGAAACCAACTAATGCACACACCTGAATGATTATTAGACTTAACTGTTTAGAAGTTTTCAGTGCCAGCCACAAGTTCTTTTAGTCAAAAATGTTCTCACTTACCCTTCTTCATTTTCATTCTTGGTAGGATGTTAGACTTTTTTCCTGGAAGAGAGTTGATGTGACTTATGCACGGGACCAGGAATAGAAACAGTACCTAGACTATTTCCATTTCCTTTTCTCTGTCAAAAACGGATTTCTTTTCCAGAATCCACAGCCAATTCCTCACAAAGTGGTTGAGCCTAGTTGCAAAATCAGACTAGACGTCTCATGCTGAAATGCAAAATATATTCTTTTGCAAAACAGCGCCATCCCATGCTCTCTGCTTTTCCAGACACCAGTCTGCTTCTGTGGCTTTACTGACATATTATGTGGGATTTTTTGTTTTCATTTTTGCAACAGAGTCTTGCTCTGTTGTCTAGGATGGAGAGCAGTGGCACAATCTTGGCTCACTACAACCTCTGCCTCTTGGTTCAGGCAATCCTCCTGCCTCAGCCTCCCAAATAGCTGGGATTACAGGCATGTGCCACCACGCCTGACTAATTTGTGTTTTTTTGGTAGAGACTGGTTTTCACCATGTTGACCAAGCTGGTCTTGAACTCCTATGCGATCCACCTGCCTCAGCCTCCCAAAGTGTTGGGATTACAGCTGTGAGCTACCACACCTGGCTAGTTACATGTGATTCAAATCCCCTCCCTGACTGCCAATTCCCAGAAATAGCCTCAGCCCCTCTCGGTGCCACCTCTTCCAGGAAGTCCACCTTTATTTCTAGGGAGTTGTCATCTCTCCGTTATCTATTCATCTGCATCAAAATGATCATTTCCTTTGCCTTATTAGTGACTAAACTCTATATCTCTATCACTTCCACCAGTCTCTAAGCTCTGTTGGATTCTCTTTTAGAATTTTAAGTTAGAATCTTGTTCTCTCTTTTGGTGTCAAGTGTGTATTGCACCTAGGAGGCATTCAGCCCATTGTTGTTTTTATAATTGTGATTGCTGATGCAGCTATTCAACAGAACGAATGAATGAAGTTAATTCAGGAGATACGAAAATATCTCCAGTAAAATAATAAAAGTGAAAGGTCTACAGATAGTTCAGCATAACATATAAAAATCACGTAGAAAACCATTATATACTGGTCATTAGGCAATACCAATTCATAGAAGAGAAAAATTGGAACAAAATCATTGCGTAACGCTGCCATTTAAATGTGAAGGACAGCGATTTCCCCCATGAGTCCTCTGAGAATGTCATTAAGCTTTCCGATGTGTCATTGGAAGGAGCCCTGAGCCTAGAGGTTTCAAATCCTCAGCCGCATGGTACTCTATTTCTCCTCACTTCTGGCCTGATTATCCTCCTGTCCTCTGAAGGCTAATATGGAAGGCTCACTCTACTCTCAACTTCAAGACTTGTGTAAACTTTTAACTGTCTTTTCTCACTGTGCTCATTTCAGAGTTGGTTTGCTAATAAATATTTGCTGTCTGTAGCAAATCTTAAAATGTACCAAAATCTTCAAATGTCTACAGTGAAAAGCAAGACAAAAAACTTGGCATTTCCTGAGAAGAGAGCTTTATTTTATACACTGACTCATGTGTGTGCACATGTATGCATGCATATATACATACAGCACACACATATATACACAATACACACAGTACACACACACCACTCTGTCTCACACACACACCCTGCACATTGCAGTCCCTTCATTACAATCCTTCTGTATTCATCTATCTTTTCTCCACTTTGAAAATATAACTATATTGCACTATATATAACTATATAACTAATAATTTTGGTTTTTTTAACCAAAATTCCCTCCAGTTGTGGCCAAGTTATCCAGGCTATTGTGTCAGCCTGAAGGGTCTCTTCAGGCGGACTACAAAATACAGAGCTTGAAAATTAGCCATTCCAGGACAGGGAGCTTGCATTTTGCAACCTGTGGTACAGAATTATCAAACCCCTCTGGGTTTTGTTGTTGCTATTTTTGATATCATCTTGTTTTGTTGCTATCTGAAAAACAGAGAAAATGGACTGGGAATTCCGTTTATTTCACATCTGTTTTCTTGGCTAGAAGGCTTTTAGATAAGCCTGGCACACTTACATCTCCGACCTTATCTTCCGGTGTCAGGTCCGGTGGGCCGATCCCATCTGGGCGTCTGCCATTAGATGCGGCCGGGACTCCAATGTTGTCTTACATCAACCACAGCAAACTTGAGACGAGGGTGTTTGCTCCGTTGTGTTGCAAAAGCACTGACCCCAAATCGTGCTGGCCTCCCCAACATAAGGTGGTGGTTTCCCAGGTTCCATGTCGTGTGGAGGTTGCGGACAACATCTTGAGGCAGTAGGCTGTCTGCTCCATGTATTTTCTCATTCTGGGACCCAGGCCAAAGAGTAGTACCTGTGGCGTCCATGCCGTTCTTAGAGAAGGGGCAGGAGTAGTGAGAGCCAAAGCACAGAAGTGTACCTGAAGATCGTGCTTGAGTGTGGTCTACGTCACATTCATCATATTCACTTGGCCCATGAAAGTTACATGACCGGCTGGGCACGGTGGCTCACACCTGTAATCCCAGCACTTTGGGAGGCTGAGATGGGTGGATCACAAGGTCAGGAGTTTGAGATCAGCCTGGCCCACCTGGTGAAAGCCCGTCTCTACTAAAAATACAAAAACGTTAGCCAGGCGTGCTGGCGGGCGCCTGTAATCTCAGCTACTCAGGAGACTGAGGCAAGAGAATCGCTTGAACCTGGGAGGAGGAGGTTGTGGTGAGCCAAGATCGTACCATTGTACTCCAGCCTGGGGGACAGAGTGAGGCTCTGTCTAAAAAAAAAAAAAGAACAAAAAGAAAGTTACATGACCAAGACAGGTGCACCAAAATCTCAGAAATCACCACTAAAGAATTTATTCATGTAATCGAAAATCACCTGTTTCCCAAAAATGATTGAAAGAAAATTTTTAAAAAGAGTGAGCTTAGGGAGAAGATGAACAAAACATTTTTCCAGTGATTAAAAAAATAAAGGGCTGGGCATGGTGGCTCATGCCTATAATCCCAGCACTTTGGGAGGCCGAGGCGGGTGGATCACGAGGTCAAGAAATCGAGACCATCCTGGTCGAAATGGTGAAACCCCATCTCTACTAAAGATGCAAAAAATTAGCTGGGCACGGTGGTGAGTGCCTGTAATCCCAGCTACTCGGGAGGCTGAGGCAGGAGAATTGCCTGAACCCAGGAAGCGGAGGTTGCGGTGAGCTGAGATCGCGCCATTGCACTCCAGCCTGGGTAACAAGAGTGAAACTCCGTGTCAAAAATAATAATAATAAACAAAACATGTAAAAAGTTACATTACCAAGCTGAAGGTCAGTAGGGTAGGAAATTACCCAGGAAAGCAAGGTCATAACAGGAAGGGGATGAATAATTGTGTTTAATTAATACTACCTCTCTCTGTTTACAACTCCAGTATCTTCAGAGGATGGGGGGGAATTAGAAATTCTAGTGAAATTAGTTACCAAATGGTAGCTTCCACACACTGTAAAAAGGGACGCTTGACCCAATGGGTGGATGATGGATGGATGGGTAAATTCATAATCACCTATTTGTAGAAAATAAATTAAGAGGCCTACAGTAAAATCCCAGATGTATAAGATTTAAACCATGTGACATAATTAAATATAAAATAAAAGGCAGAATTATATATAAAATAGATACATAAAGCTTCAGCCATGGAAACAACCCACCTAACAGTCCCAGTAAAGGGAGATGGGACACCACGCTTTCTTTTGGTGGTACTGAAATGAGAGCTTTTCCCAGCTCTGAGCTTCAAGTAGCATTCATTATTTCTTTCTCTGCCTAAAGAGACGGATACTTTCAGTAGCAGATGAGGCACGCCGCATGCCACATGTGACTTCTCTGTAAGAAAAGGTCGAGTAAGTGGTGTTACCACGCAGCTAGGTGATTAATGATCTGTGAATTTTCGTCATATTTACTTCAGCATTTGCGAAGCTAATTGCTCAATCAAGAATTCATTGTTACCAAAGAGTTGTTTAAGTTTCACTTCTGGGCTTTTCTAGGGAAAGCTTTTGAAGTCCAAATAGCTAGAAAATGTAAACATATTTTTGTTTAAAAATAGGGATTAATTATGATAATCAAAAGTGGAAGCATTTAATGAAGCAGCGGGCTTTATGATTAGAAAGGTAAACAAGAACACATAATTAGTTGATTACTTTTCCATTTTCGCCCAGGCAGCATTTGGCTATTCACCATTTTTTCTACTTCCCTGGTCAACTGTTACCTAGTGACAGAGTTCTGGACGCAAGGGGCTAGTCCTGGTCCCTGCTGTGCCTCTAACACAAGTCATAGGCTCCTAAGTATCTGGATTGACTGAGGTTTTGTTCTGAGTTGGGTTCATGTCTACTTTTTTGATTTCTATTTTGCTGGTTAATTGTGAATTCAGAGTATTCATGTAAGTCTATGCAATGCAACACACACACACACACACACACACACACACGCATTTACTTCTCCTAAAGACTTTTATAGGAGGAATGTTAGGAGCTACTGATCTTCTATCTCAGCTGTTCTTTTTTTCAGATGGAGTCTCGCTCTGTCGCCCAGGCTGGAGTGCAGTGACGTGATCTTGGCTCACTGCAACTTCTGCTTCCTGGGTTCAAGTGATTCTCCTACCTCAGCCTTCTGAGTAGCCAGGACTACAGGCACGCCACCAAGCCTGGCTGATTTTTTGTATTTTTAGTAGAGACGGGTTTCACCATGTTGGCTAGGCTGGTCTTGAACTCCTGACCTCATGATCCACCTGCCTCGGTCTCCCAAAGTGCTGGGATTACAGGAGTGAGCCAGGGCGCCTGGTCTCTCTCAGTTATTCTTAACGTGTGGTCTAGAAACACCTACATCCATCGCCTGGGAGGGACTGGTTGTCAACCCCGATTGCACAAACCTTCTAAACCAGTGTCTTTTGGAGAGATACACGAGTTTTATTTTTAACAAGCTCTCCAGTTGATTCTTAAGCACACAGTGCTCTAGGTCAGTATTGTCCAACAGAACTTTCTGTGATGATGCAAACACTTCGTATTGGCATTATCCAATATGGCAGAGACATGTGGTTGCATGGACGCTTGAAATATAGCCAGCACAACGCACTGAATATTTTATTTTAACTACTTTATATCAAATGTATTTTATTAAAATATTTTAAAACTATTTTATTGTTGTATAATTGACCTACAAAAAGCAGTACAGGCCAGGCGCGGTGGCTCACGCCTGTAATCCCAGCACTTTGGGAGGCTGAGGCGGGCGGATCACGAGGTCAAGAGCTCGAGACCACCCTGGCCAACATGGTGAAACCCCATCTGTACTAAAAAAGTACAAAAATTAGCTGGGCATGGTGGCATGTGCCTATAGTCCCAGTTACTCGGGAGGCTGAGGCAGAAGAATTGCTTGAACCCAGGAGGCAGAGGTTGCAGTGAGCCAAGATCGTGCCACTGCACTCCATCCTGGTGACAGAGCAAGACTCTGTGTCAAAAAAAAAAAGTAGTACATGTATGCAAATTGATAGATTTGAAGATAAATATATACTGATAAAACTAACACCACAATTAATGCTATAAACCTATCACCCCCATTATGCATCAATTAAAAATAATAATAAAAGCAAAAAAACCACATATTTACCTGCTCCAGAAGTTCTTCTCCACTCTCACTTATTATTATAATTATTTTGTGATGAGAATACTTAACATAAGATCTACCCCCTTAGCAAATATTTAATTATACAATACAGTATTATTAACTATAGGCACTATGTTGTGGCTACATGTGGCTAGTGGCTGCCTGATTGGATAGTGCAGAGCTAGATCATAATTCAGCAGCAGCTGCACACATAATCGGAGTGGGAGTAGCAATAGTGAATACTTGTATGTGACTTGACCCAGGCTCTTTAAACTTACTGTGTGCCAGACGCTATTCTAAGTACCTTCCGGATATGAACTCATTTAAATCTCATAACATTTTAGGATAAGATTTCTTTTTGAGATTGGGTCTCACTCTGTTGCCCACTGTGTTGCTCAGGCTAACTGCAGCCTCAACCTCCTGGGCCCAAGCGATCCTCCCACCTCAGCCTCCCAAGTAGCTGGGACTACAGCCATGCACCACCACGTCTGGCTTAAGACATTTCTTTCTTTTTTGTTTTCTTTCTTTTTTTTGAGACAGTCTTGCTCTGTCACCAAGCTGGAGTGCAATGGCGCGATCTCGGCTCACTGCAACCTTCACCCCTCAGGTTCAAGCGATTCCCCTGCCTCAGCCTCCCAAGTAGCTGGGATTACAGGTGCATACCACCATGTCCAGCTAATTTTTTGTATTTTAGTAGAGATGGGATTTCACTATGTTGGCCAAGCTGGTCTTGATCTCCTGACTTCATGATCTGCCCACCTCATCCTCACAAGGTGCTGGGATTACAGGCGTGAGCCACCATGCCCAGCCAAGACATTTCTTAAAGATGGTAGATCATTGGAGTCCAGTCAGGAAGACAGAAGCCAAGCTAGGCATTTCAAACAGAGCAGAATGAATACAGGATATTGATTGGTTATACTGGCATTGAAAGGCTGAGCGGGAAAAGGGAATACTGAAGTAACCTAGATCAATAATATGGGAAGCAGCTGCCATCCCTAGGGCTGGGGGAACTGAGGGAACAGAAGGAAGCTGAACACAGGAAG
This sequence comes from Leontopithecus rosalia, assembly GCA_028533165.1. Classification (NCBI taxonomy): domain Eukaryota; kingdom Metazoa; phylum Chordata; class Mammalia; order Primates; family Cebidae; genus Leontopithecus; species Leontopithecus rosalia. The sequence goes on from CM052649.1 coordinate 184,347,323, forward strand.
GACCTGAACCACCATGGACTGTTAATGGCAAATGCTCAGGGCACAGGGAAGTCAACATGGTTGATGGCAGGACCTTCATGAGTTCCCAAGTACCATGACTGGAGCCCCAGAAGCTGGAGATTAGAGTCCTTGTCTTCCCTTGCCTTTTGAGAGATGTAGACTTGTGCTGAAGATGGGAAACAAGCCCTGTTTCCTTCCTCTGACTTTGAGCTTTCTGCTCGTGCCTCCCATTGGCAGAATCCAATTTTGTGGCAGGCAACACCTGCATAGCTCAAGCTAATCAGAAGCTAATCACAAATCTAATCAGAATATAATCAGGCAAAAGGGTCTGGAAAATGTTATCTGAGGACTTCTTGCCCCAGTATCACAGTTCAAGGTGTAGAAAGATGAGCTTGGAGCTGAGGAGAAGAGACAGATCACTTGCACAGAATTTTTTGATAAGCACTTTGCTTAAAGTACGTATGTCTAAATGTATTAATAATATCATTACGTTCTGGGCTAAATAGTACATGTCAGGCAGGTCTTAGGGAGATGACATGAATGTAAACGACCAAATCTTGATTAATTGTCAGTTGCTGCAGTCACCCCAGCCAGCTTCTATGCACAGGTATGCATGCATAGGGGAACTTCCTCCCTACGTTGCAAATTGGTCTCTTTCCTCGTGTGCTGTCGGGCGTTCCCATACAGTTGGCTTGCAGTACTAGAAGCCGCACTAAAGGACCTGCTTCTTGCCTTTTCTGAGTTCACTCCCATCTGCAGACCTCCAAATCTTTCTACTCCCGTGTGGGAAGGAACAAAGCAATAAAAAAAATAGATGCTAGAGAAATTATCTCTTGCTGCTCCTGTTTACAACTTCTGAGCTTCTCCCAGAAAAGCCCCATCACCTTCATAGGGCCTTCATTTATCCTCAGTTGGTGTGGATTATACAAAGCTCTACATTTTTGGAGATGGACTGGGGAGAATGTGTGCCCCACTTCCACCCACAAACCCTGCATGAGATCAGAGAGTAATAGATGCTCATGTTTCTCTTTGACTAAACACTCAGAGCAAGACATTTAGAAATATATTCCCTCATAAAACTGTGAATTATCTGAGAAAATTAATCTTCATCACATGGCTTAAAAGTCCTCCCATGGAGGAGAAGTGAGGACTTGAGACAGGAACCAACACAAGTTAGTAATGTGGTGACTAGCTCATGCATTTGTTAAACTGTAAGGGAACAAAAATATGTCCATTTTCCCTGCCAGAATCCATAAAATAAATGTGAACTATAATAAGGAATTAAATCAGAGAAGACTATGAGACAGTGTATTCTTGTATCTTGCAGTTGATAACCAAAACATTTCCTAAATTTCTGGTTTCTCTAGCAAATAATTTCAGAGCTAAAATCTTTCCTTGAGACTTCAGGAAGTAATTCTCTTTCCCTTGCTTTGCAATATCTTTCCACAGACTCTCATCCTCAGGAGAGATGGGGAGCAGCGTAGTTGATTATCTTAGGGTTGAGTTGCTGGTGAGAGCCTGTTTTCCACTTTAACAGCTGGGGGGTGCAGAGCAATATGCACAGACCACAGGAATGTTCCTGGAAGCTTCCTTCATGGAATGAGATGGCCTCATCTCTGTATCCCATTCCAAAAGGTTTTAGGGTGCTATAGGTTTGCTTTCCATGCTTGTTCGGGGTTTCTTTGCATGTGCGGCTGAATACCCAGAGGTTTGGCCTAGTTCTACTTGCTCACCGAAAGCCAATCACTGAAACAATAAGTATTGCCAAGGAAGCTGTAACACAGGTGATGTCAGCTAGGAGATGGGAGACTGGTCTCAAATCCATCTCCCTAACCAGCTAAAGTTAGGGGTTTAGGAGCTAGTCAGTAATCAGCAGGTGGTCAGATGAAGGGTCTGGCTTCTCTTAGCCATGTGTGGCAAAACAGGAATTCGGAGTAAGGAAGAGAAACTGATTAACAGGCAGTTGTCTGGATGTGGTAATCTGGTAAGTTTCAGTTCCTTGATACCACCTGGGAGGTCTGACGGTTGGTTTTCTAAGAAAGGAACTCAGATAAAACAAATGTAAGGTGTTTGTCTGTTCTCACACTATGAATAAAGACATACCTGAGACTGGGTAAGTTACAAAGGAAAGAGGTTTAATTGACTCACAGTACAGCATGGTTGGGGAGGCCTCAGGAAACTTACAATCATGGCAGAAGGGGAAGCAAACGTGTTCTTCTTTACATGAGTGTAGCAAGGAGAAGTGTAGAGTGAGCGGGGAGAAAAGACCCTTATAAAACCATCAGACCTCATGAGAACTCACTATTATGAGAGCATCATGGAGATAACCACCCCCATAATTTAATCCCACAACATGTGGGGATTCTGACAACTACAACCCCAGATGAGATTTGGGTGGGGACAGAGCCAAACCATATCAGGAAGTTTCTCAAGCTTCAGTTCCATGCAAAACTCAGGCCAATTTTACACGCATTTTACATTCTAACTCTCACAATCTCAGGCATGTTGTAAGTGCTACCATCTCTCTTTCTTCATCACTTCTGTGATGTGGTGTACTAGGTTCCCCTCTATCATATTTCCAGCTGGTTGTTTTCTGGGAGTTTTGCCTCTTAATTTTTGTACAAAGAGGGAAGAATAGTACATACAACCCAAGATCTGTCCCCCAAAGTAATAGGAGCCAAGATGCCTGGGTTTTTTATTTCCTTTTGTGCCTGAGCCTCTGAACCAGTGGGAAGATATGAGGAAGGGCCATGTGGCTTCCTCGTCATCCTTCAGGAGGACAAGAATGCTGTGTTTTAAGAGGGAGGACACAGTTGTGTTTTTCCATCTAGCCCCAATGACTTGTGGTTGGTATTAAATAGCTGTTTCTGCCAGAGTTTAGCAATAGGTTGCCTGCATCCAAGCTTTGTGATGATGAGAAATTTTTATTTTCTTCTGCATCTTCATCCAACTTAGCACCTGATGAGAAGGTGGCATGGGGGGGCTATCCAGCTGCATCTGCCATCTGGATCTGGTGCAAATCCTTAGGTTGCTGTCTCTTTGTTCTGTAATGTCACCCAGGTCCATGCTCCCTGTCAGTGAAGACACTCAGATTAAATAGGTACAGAAAAAAAAGGACAGTGGAGTAAAATCGAGTACATTTCCTATAATGTCTGTGTATTCTCCACCTGCAAAGTGAATGTATATAAAATTCATGTTTGAGGACCATTAAGTTCTGCTTATCAACACAAAGATCATCCAAGCAATAAGTCAACACACGATGTGATGCTTCTGTCACATAATGGCCTGATAATGACTCCACTGTCTTCGTCTCTGGAGTTTGCATCAAACATCTGTGTTAGGAAGAGTGGCTAGCATGAAATGCTTGGTCATGATTTCTTTTTATCTGTTTATTAAGAAGACAGATGCCATTTCTGGGCCAAGTGTCAAGATCCAACAGAGTCACTTGGCGATTTGACCACCAGTTGGTAAACATTAAGCATTACTGCACCTGAGGCTGAGTTCCCCAGGGCCATTTAATTTGTAGAAACAAATGCATTTACTTTCCAACAGTTAGAATGTCTGACTCTGTGTACTGTAACCCTGGAGCCGCGTCTATATAACACCCCAGCCAGGCCATTATCAGAGCTTGTTTAGTCATAAAAGTCAATGAATTCAGTCCAGCAACTCATTTTATGACTCAACTGGCTATTTGAGTCTGTTTGGGCATTTAGCTTTCAAAGATTAAAGACCAAACATCAGTGACTGTTCAGAGCAAAAGAGATTGTTTATCAGCTTCACTGATTGCTCTTCTCTATAAGCTCCTTTTCCCAGGGATAATTCAGCAGGCTCGCATTTACCCAGGCTCTGATGTCCCTGCCTTTGGGAGGTTCCTAGATCTGGATCTCACCTTTTCTCTAGGCACAGCTAAGGCTACCTGGCTCAGAGACCCAGGCCCTAGACAGGGGAGGCAGCAAGGAAGACAGGTTTTCAGCTTTGAGTAGTTCTGTATTAGTCCGTTTTCACACTGCTGATAAAGACCTTCCCAAGACTGGGAAGAAAAAGAGGCCCAGTTGTTCTTACAGTTCCATGTGGCTGGGGAGGCCTCAGAATCATGGCGGGAGGTGAACAACACTTCTTACATGGCAGAAGCAAGAGAAAATGAGGAAGATGCAAAAGCAGAAACCCTGATGAAACCATCAGATCTTGTGAGACTTGCTCACTACCATGAGAACAGCATGCGGGAAACTGCCCCCATGATTCAATTCTCTCTGACCAGGTCCCTCTACAACATGCGGGAATTATGGGAGTACAATGCAGGATGAGATTTGGGTGGGGACACAGAGCCAAACCATATCAAGCTCCTTGTAGAATGGGAATGACAGCCATAAAGATAAGTTCTGAGTGGCTTGATGTTTCCCCTTAAAGTGTTAAGTGATGGCAAATGGCTGGCAAGACCTGAACTTGGAAGATTCTTCACATCCTGATGTCACATAGTCAACTCTTACCTCCTGGAAACCCTTCCTCAGCCCCTGGACAGGGTCCCTCCCCTCCAGTCCCGTTGGGTCACTTTGTGTGCCCTGAACATACCATACACATTCAAACCTCCGTTGCTTCCTCCATGAGCCCCTCATCCTTCTGCTGCCTGAGATATCATCTCTGTCCCATTGCATCTTTGTCTTCCTGGTGATGCCCTAGTTATCCTTCAAGGCTCATCCCAAATGTCAGCCCTTCTTGAACTTTCTCCTGTCAGTCTCTCGGCTTCAGGAGCACTGTTTCCATCCCTCAGTTTGGTTTCCTTTTGCATTGTAAATCATAGTCATTTGTTGACGCTGTAGAACCAACCAGGAACTGTTTAACGAGGAGAATTGTGGCTTAAATCTCTGACTCCTCCATGCACGGCATAATATGGCGGGGTGAATGGTGGCCCCTGAACGGATATGTTCACATGCTGACTTCCGAAGCTTGTGACTGTGAACTTGCTTGGAAAGAGGGGGTCTTTGCAGATCTGATTGTTTGAAAGTGGGTGGGGGGGTGGGGGGTCTTTGCTGATCTGAAGGTTTTGAGATAAAATCATCCAAGATTGTTTATGTGGGCTATAAGTCAGACAGCAAGTCTTCTTATAAAGATAGAAGAGAAGCTGGGCACTCTAGCTCACACCTGTAATCCCAGAACTATGGGAGGCTGAGGCAGGCGGATCATTTGAAATCAGGTGTTCGAGAGCAGCCTGGCCAACCTGCTGAAACCTCATCTTTACGAAAAATACAAAATTAGTCAGGTGTGGTGGCACAGGCCTATAGTCGCAGCTACTCGGGAGACTGAGGCAGGAGAATCACTTGAACCCAGGCGGCAGAGGCTGCAGTGAGCTGAGATCAAGCCACTGCACTCCAGCCCGAGGAACAAAGTGAAACTCTGTCTCAAAAAGAAAAAAAAATGTTGAAGAGAAAAAAGACACAGAGACAGAGGAGAAGGCCATGAGAGGATGGAGCCTGGGGTTGGGATTATGTGATCACAGGCCAAGGAATTCCTGCAGCCACCAGAGACTAGAAGAGTCAGGAGCAGATTCTCCCCTGGAGACCATGGAGGAAGGACGGCCTGCCTATGCCTTGATTTTGGACTTTCGGCCTACAGGGAACTCTAAGAGAATACATTTCAGACGTAAGCCATCTGGTTTGTGCTAAGCCGTTAAGGTAGCCTTCGGAAACTAATATATATAACAACTGGCAGGAAGAAAGCTCAGCTGTTAACTGAACGAACATTGGTAATTTTGTACTTAGAACACTTCGAGTGGTTAAAGATATTTAAGACGAAAGAGAAAATTCTAAATGTGTCTTCTGCTCCAATTACGTTTCTATGAGTCCACTTGAAGCCCTGGAAGGCAGAGCGTGCCATGGCTATTTCTAGCACCCTCTCCTCCACGAAGGAGGAGACAACCTCTTGTTCCATCCGTCCGTAAACCAGCAGCACATGGATGCGACGTCACCCCCTGTGCTTTCCGTCTTCAGCGAGAATGAGGGCATGGAGAACTCCACTTCAAGCTTTTCAGTCAACCCGATGGGACACGACAGATTGCAGAGCAAAAGTGCACCGAAGATATCATCAGTTAACCTAATAAAATTGATTTAAAAGCTTTTAAACTTGAGAGTGAGAGTTCAGTGCCTGCGAAAGAGCTTTCCCGTCCCTTGAAGTGATGAAATAAAATATCAATCGCCCTTATCAACCTCCCTCCTTTTGGTAATGTGGTGGCGGGAATAGCTTTTCCACGTCAAATTAACCCTCTTTTAAAAGTGGGTTTCTGCAGCCTCTCCTCCACTCTCTTTGAGCTCAGGGGCTGAGCCCTTGGAACTCTTATGTCCCCTGTTGCTGGTCTCATCTTCTATTCAAGGGAGGAAGGGAAGGAGGGAGGGAGGGAAGGACAAATGCAAGGAGGGAGGAAAGGACGGAGGGAGGGAAGAAAGGGAGGGAGACTGGGAGAGATGGAGGAAAAGAGAGAGGGAGACTCAGGAGAATCAATGCTTTTTGGGTTTTTTTCTTTGTTTTTCTTTGTTTTTGAGAAGGAATTTCACTCTGTCGCCCAGTTTGGAGTGCAGTGGCGCGATCTCCACTCACTGTAACCCCCACCTTCCAGATTCAATTGATTCTTCTGCCTCAGCCTCCCGAGTAGCTGGGATTCCAGACATGCGCCACTACGCCCAGCCAGTTTTTGTATTTTTGGTAGAGACAGGGTTTCACCATGTTGGCCAGGCTAGTCTCAAACTCCTGACCTCAAGTGATTGGTGCCCCTCAGCCTCCCAACATGCTGAGATTATAGGTCTGAGCCATGGGGCTCAGCCTCAGGATACTTGGTGGTTTTTGATCCTTCATGCTCATCCTGGACCCTTGGCATGGGGAGTTTTTCTTGGAGGCTGAGGTTATTAAAATCCCTTTTGAATGATAAAAATAGAAATGTGTTTATTGTTTAAAAAAAAAAGGAACCCATTGAGAATTTATTATATAAGCTCAAAGCCCCTCATCTCACTCTCTTTCTATGAACAATTTAGTGTAGAGCCTTCAGACCTTATTTTTTTTATACCTTTACAAAAATGTATGTGTGCACATGGACAGGTACACGCACTCATGAATATACATGGGGCTTTGAACATAAATCCAACACACGTTTTTTTTCCAGCAAATATTTTTATAACACCTCTGATGTGTCAAACTTTGAATATGTCATTTATATTATTCTGTAACTTGTTTTTTCCCCACTAAATGCATCAAAGACACATATGGATACATATCTATTTCAGGAGTTTAGTCCTACCGTTTTTTTCTCTTCTTTTCTTTCTTTCTTTTTTTTTTTTTTTTGAGACAGGGTCTGGCTCTGTTGCCTAGGCACATGATCACAGCTCACTGCAGCCTCTAACTCCTGGGCTCAAGCGGTCCTCCAGCCCTAGCCTTCCAAATAGCTGGGGCTACAGGTTGGGACCACAGTCTGGAGCTGCTGTGGTAGTACAACGAGCTACCCCAGACTTCCAAGTAGCTGGGACTGTCTGCCCCAGCCTTCCAAGTAGCCACCAATCCTGGCAAATCGAAAAAAATGTTTTTTGTAGAGACAAGATCTTGCTATGTTGCTGAGGCTGGTCCTGAACTCCTGGGCTCAAGCAATCTTTCTGCCTCAACCTCCCAAAGTCCTGGGTTACAGTTGTGAGCCACTGCACTCGGCCCTCCCTCCCTCCCTCCCTCCCTCCCTCCCTCCCTCCCTCCTTCCCTCC
>CM052649.1:184372650-184385104 GCA_028533165.1 Leontopithecus rosalia
AGAAGGAAGGAAGGGAGGGAGGGAGGGAGGGAGGGAGGGTGGGCGGGAGGGCGGGCAGGAAGGAAAGAAGGAAGGAAGGAAGGCATTATGAATCAACCAGGCACAGTGGCTCACACCTGTAATCCCAGCAGTCTAGGAGGCCATGGTGTAAGAATTGCTTGAGGCCAGGAATCAGAGACCAGCCTGGGCAACAGAGTGGGACCCTGTTTCTACCAAAAGAAAAAAATTAGTAGGGTGGTGTGTGCCTATAGTCGCAGCTGTTTGAGAAACTGACGTGCGGGAATTGCTTGAGCTGGGAGATCGAGGCTGCAGTGAGCAGAGATTGCACCAGTGAGCCAGGATTGCAGGTTTTTCTTTCTGTCTTACATAGTAAAAATAAATGCATTTTAAAAATTAAAATTAAAAAAGAAATAATCTTGCATTGTCCTAAGGTAGCACCAGATGTGTTTAGATGCCTTGTAAAGGCTACTGCCGGCCTGAGTGATGCGCTCCTGCCTCGTTCTCCTTCTTCTCCCCTTCCTGGTGGGTACTGTGGCACACTGTTGTCCCCCCAAAACAGGATTCATCTGCGTGGGGAGTAACAACTCTCCATGAGAACACAGGCTCTCATCAGTAGGGGTTCTATCATCTCACAAGGAAGGAGACCACGGGCCGTACTCTCCAAAGCAGCGTCTCCCACGGGAAGGTGACGGGAGGGTTTCATGGGGTGGTGGAGAGGGGAGAGGGTGCATCATCACATGCGGGGGGCAGTCCCAGTGGTGCGGTGGGAGGGGGGCAGGGAGCCATCATACCGTCCTGCCAGCGTCCAGGACGCATGTGATGGTGATGGAACTGTAGCTCTCCCCAGGGCGGAGACGTTAGCCCCTTCGTGAGAAAGTTCACTTGAGTTCATCTGTAAATCTCTGCGATCTGTCGGGAACTGGTTTTAACTAGCCAGATGACCATATAGCGTTTAGGAAGAAATAGGCTTCAGGGCAGGAGGCTGTAAAACAGGCTGATTGCTCAAACTGAGTAAATTCCTGTAATCCCTGGAGACCCTGCCTGTCTGATTACAATACTGTGGGTGTCTGTGCCAGTGAGTGTAGACTGGATGGGAGCTGTAACTACAGAAGGGCAACATCCGCATTGGGCACTTATTCTAATGCATTAGGAAGTGGTGGGAAAGAATTCACCATTGGTGATATTATAACAAATTGCACTGGAATTAGTGAATTTATTTTTGTTTTTTGAGATGGAGTCTCACTCTGTTGCCCAGGCTGAAATGCAGTGGCATGTTCTCACTGCAACCTCTGCCTCCCAGGTTCAAGCAATTCTCCTGCCTCAGTCTCCCAGGTAGCTGGTACTACAGGCATGCACCACCATGCCCGGCTTATTTTTGTATTTTTAGCAGACATGGGGTTTTGCCATGTTGCCCAAGCTGGTCTCGAACTCCTGACCTCAGGTGATCCATCCACTTCGGCCTCCCAAAGTGCTGGATCACCACACACTGAAATTAGTGAATTTGCATTAACCCACCTACTGGTTGCCAAAGAAGTTGGTGGTCCTACCAAAACACCGAGTGCTAATTATACCTTGAGGGCTGGATTTGCAGACATTCATATAATAACAACTCCAGGGGTGACAATGGGCTTTTTGCACATGGGGCCTTGGAATGGAAGGTGCTTAGCAACAGCTGGAGCAGAGCTAAGACCAAGAACACGGCAGCTCTTTGAGTCTGAGGTCAGAGAGAAGCAGCAAGTCCTGGCAGGCTGGCTGGAATCAGGAAGTAGAAAATAGAGTCAGCCCCGATCCCTGGGTCAGGAACTGGCATCATGATTCAATTTGGAGACATGACCGCCAGGGAACAGAGAGGGGGTGGCTGGGGTCTGCAAGAATGTCAGAGGTGAGGGTGTCAGGAAAAGCCAACAGTCAGACCCCACCAGCACTTGTGCCCAACAGGTGACTGAGACGGCCAGCCACACGGTGACAAGCAGGCATCCAGGTGGGAGAATGTCACCAAATGGGAGTGAGGGGCGGGTGGAAGACCCGGTCCAAAGGGGCTGCCTTCTGGTATCTTCTGGAGATAGACACTCTCCTAATTTACAGCTATGAATCAGCAGATTTTCTGTTTTGTTTTGCCTTGTTTTGTTTTTGAGATGGGGTCTCCCTCTCTTGCCAAGGCTGGTATGCGGTGGTATGATCATAGCTCACTACAGCCTCCAACTCCCAGGCTCAACTGATCCTCCAGCCTCAGCCTCCCAAGTAGCTGGGACTACCAGTGTGCACCACCATACCTGGATATTTTTTAAATTTTTATTTTTGGTAGAAACACGTGATCTCACTATGTTGCCCGGTTTGTTCTCAAACTCCTGGACTCAAGCAATCCTGTAGCCTTGGCCTCCCAAAGCACTAGGATTACAGGTGTGCACCACTGCACCTGGCTCACAGTCTCTGGCTTCTAGTTCCTTCTTTTCTCTCCACCACTGGAGCCTGCCCTTCCCATACCTACAGCCTTACTCATTGACACACAACACAGGGACACCAGGCCTTCAACCAGAAACCATTATTATGACATCGTAATAGATAATGAAATAATTCTACAGCTCACCATTCTGTAGAATCTGTGGAAGCCCTGCGCTTGTTTTCCTGCCACTAGAGGGTCTAATCTGGGGTGATGGGAGACAGTGACAGATCATCAGGCATTAGCTCCTAAGGAGCAGGAAACCCAGATCCCGCATGCGCTGTTCACGATAGGGTGTGCGCTCCTATGACAATCTAATACTGCCAGGGATCTGAGAGGAGGTCCCAGATGAGATCGGCGGTAGCTTCCTGTTGGAGGATTGCCTCTCTCCAAGCAGAGGACGAGGACAGCCCCTCATTTACCAGTGAAGAGAGGGTGGCAGCCCCAGCGATTAGCTTAGATGGTAGCGTAAGCGATGGGGACCCTCGTCTGTCAGTACAGATGAAGCTTCACTCACTCGCCTGCCACTCACCTCTGCTTGTGCAACCTACTTCCCTACAGGCCACAGACTGGTGCTGGCCCGTGGTCTGTGACCTATGAAAAGAGAGCACAGTGAGCCTGAGAAAGCTGTGAATATCTCAGGCTGCCACCCTCCCCTCACTGTCTATCCCTTTGCTTTTCCGTCATTCCGTTGAAACTGTTGTGTGTGTTGCATATATTTCTGTAACGGCAACAATAAGTGATTGTTTTTAATTTCTGTTCTTCTCTGCTGTAACGGAGCTATTAGGCTTTGGCAGATCCCTTAATATGATTATCATTTTTGAATGATTTTGAATTGAAATGTTTGCACTCATGGTCGTGATCGCAGTTGAGTTTGAAGCATGAGGCTGGAGACTCACGTTCTGGGATCTCATCAGCCCCCGAGTGGTACCGAATGCAGTTTGCACGGCTGGGTAGCGGTGGGGACGCCTTGGAGGGGAGCAGGGGCTGGGCTTCCTCCTGATTGTCAGGATGAAGGAGCTGACCTGCCACCCATGAGGCAGGTCCAGATGGGATGGGCGGTAGCTTCCTGTTGGAGGACTGCCTCTCCCCAGGCAGAGGACAAGGACAGCCCTCATTTATCAGTCCAGGCAGTAGCTCCAGAATGCAAAGCAGGTGCCTGCTGAGCTCACCAGCAACACTGGCTGGCCTGCCATGGCCAGAGGTGTGTCTTTTCTTTTTTTTTGTTTTTAATTTTTTTTTTGAGACAGGGTCTCACTCTGTCACCCAGGCTGCCTTGCAGTGGTGCAATCATAGCTCACTGCAGCCTAAACTGCCCCCCAGGCCCAAGCGATGCTCCCAACTTAGACTCCCAAGTAGCTGGGACTTTACGCACCTGCCACCACACCTGTCTAATTTTTTATTTTTGGTAGAGACAGGGTCTTGCTATGTTGCCCAGGCTGGTTTCAAACCCCTAAGCTCAGGCAATCCTCCCACCTCAGCCTCTTAAAGTGCTGGGATCACGGGCATGAGCCACCATAGCTGACTAAGTTTTAATTTAGTGTAGTGACATTTTTTCATATTTTTGTTATTTTTGGCTTTGTCGCCTAAGCTGGTCTCTAACTCCTGAACTCAAGCAGTCCTCCTTTATTGGCCTTCCAGAGGATTCGGATTACAGGCATGAGCCACCTGGCCAGGCTGCTATGTCCTTTCATTATTTAATGTCCCCCACAATGATCACCAGCTAGGCAGCAGCCACCTGCTAGGGGTCTGGCCAGCTCCCAGCACTATGCGGAGGGCTTGGTGTTTGCAGAATACTGGCTTTCTGCTTCTGCTTCCAGGAAAGGTCACCTGTGGGGACAGTTCCAGTCTCTCCTTCCAACCTCTGTCAGGCTCTGTGAGCAGAGTTTGACTGTGATGTTTAGGGCAGTTTTCTTTCTTTCTTTTTGTCTTTTTTGAGACAGAGTCTCGCTCTGTCACATAGGCTAGAGTGCAGTGGCATGATCTTGGCTCACTGCAACCTCCTCCTCCCAGGTTCAAGAGATTTTCCTGCCTCAGCCTCCCACGTAGCTGGAGTTACAGGTGCATGCCACCATGCCCTGCTAAATTTTGTATTTTCAATAGAGATGGGGTTTTGCCATGTTGGTCAGGCTGGTCTCTAACTCCTGACCTCAAGTGATCTGCCTGCCTCGGCCTCCCAAAGTGCTGGGATTACAGGTGTTAGCCGCCATGCCCGGCCAGCTAGGGTGATTTTCCTGTGACACCCATGGCGACCATGATCACACGTTCATTCCACATCCCGCAGTACCAGGCTGCCCTCCTGCCCCTACATCTGTGGGTTTTTCAGGGACCGCCTGGAACACAGGTGGAGGTCTGGTTTCCCACCGCCTCCTGTGTGTCTCGTGCTGGCCTGCTCTGGCCTGGTTTGAACTGAGAGGTACCAAAAGGAGACCTCGCCACTTTGTGGTGAGAAACCCCAGGACTCTGGTAGAGAACTGGGTCGCATGTGCTGAGCAGAGCTGTTTCCAGCAGACAGGGGACTCCGGGCAGGTCATGCTGTGAAGCCTTATCTCATTACCACCCACAGCCACAGTAGCATCCAGATAAAACCCAGCTACATTAAAATAACTGGGTTTTTTTCTAACTTAACAGAATTTCTTGATGTGCTCACAAATTCTCTCTGGAAAATGGAGCTAGCACCAAGGACATCTCCCTGTCCCCTACTTCTGTGCTGATGCCGCATACCCAGAGACATGTGTCAGTAATGTATCTTCATAGCTTGGGTGGACCCTGACTCCAGCTCTCCCAGAAGAAATTTTCCCTATAGTAGCTTTCCTCCTGTGGCTGCAAGATAAAGCTTTCTTTCTTTTTCTTGGCCAGGCACAGTGGCTCACTCCTGTAATCCCAGGACTTTGGGAGGCTGAGGTGGGTGGATCATGAGGTCAGGAGTTCAAGACCAGCCTGGCCAAGATGATGAAACCCTGTCTCTACTAAAAATACAAAAAAACCCAAAAATTAGCTGGGCGTGGTGGCAGGTGCCTGTAATCCCAGCTATTAGGGAGGCTGAGACAGGAGAATTACTTGAACTGGGGCGGTAGAGGCTGCAGTGAGCCGAGATTGTGCCACTGCACTCCAGCCTGGGCGATAGAGTGAGACTCCATCTCAAAAAAAAGTCTGGAAACAGAGGCAAAAAGATACAATAAATTGTCTGTTGACACCATACTACAGTGCACGATGTAATACAATGCGACACAACACAACACCACACAATACGGCACGTAATCGGTATCAGTGTCGTGCTCCTCGTTTATGGCGCGTGGTCCTGTGCCTCACATATCATCCAACGTTGCAGTGACCGTGCTGGAGTAATGTGGCACTCTTGTCAATCCTGCACGTATGTCTGTGAGTGGTGTTGTCCCGCGTGACTTTTTTAAGAATTTTGGATACAAGAGATGCACGTGCAGACTTGTTACGGGGCTAAACTGAGCGATGCTGAAGTGTGGGCGCCCATTGATCCTGTCACCCAAGTTGTGAACATAGCACCCCACAGGTGGCTCTTCAAGTGTCCCCTCTCCCTTTGGAGTTTCTAGCTGTCTGCTGTCACCATCTTTCTGCCTGTGTGTACCCAGTGTTTAACTCCCACTTACAAGTGAGAACAAACAGTATTTGACTTGCATTAATTTGCTTGTTAGCCTGGCCAGAAGCTGCAGGATGCCATTCCGTTTGGCGGGTTTTGTTTTTTTTTTTTAACAGAGTCTCACTTTGTCGCCCAGGCTAGAGTGCAGTGGCACAATCTCAGCTCACTGCAACCTCCGCCTCCTGGGTTCAAGCAGTTCTCTGCCTCAGCCTCCTGAGTAGCTCGGATTAGCCTAGCTAATGTTTGCATTTTTCGTAGAGACAGGGTTTCACCATTTTGGCCAGGCTGGTCTTCGTGATCCACCCACCGCGGCCTCCTGAAGTGCTCACAGGCGTGAGCCACCCAGCCCAGCCAAGAAACTGCGTTTTCTAAGGAATTACTGTGCTGATGCCAAAGCGGTTGGTCCCTGGACTGAACTCTGGCAAATGACTTTTCTGCGCTAGTCTTGGACACCTGTTCATGCTGCAGCAAAGGTCATGACTCTGTCCCCCATGATGAATACTGTGGCTGCTCAGTATTCCATGGCATATATGCATCACATTTCCTTTGCCCAGTCCACCACTGAGGAGCACCTGGGTTGGTTTCCTGACTGCTGTTGTGAACATCGCTGCCGTGAACATGGGAATACAGGTGTCTTTCTGGTAGAACGCTTTATTTGCCTTTGATATATACCCATTAATGGGATTGCTTGGGTGAATGGAATTCTATCTTTATTTCTCTGAGAAATCACCGATCCGCTTTCCACAGGGGCTAAGCTGCTTTACACTGCCACCAACAGTGTATAAGTGTTCCTTTTTCTCTACAGCCTTACCAACATCTGGTGGTGTTTTGGGTTTTTATTCACTTTTTAATAATAACTTCTGAGAGGTAGCCTCACATAGTTCTTGTCTCTAATTTCCAATATGTCAATGTGTGCCTTTAGTCTACCCCTAAGAAACAACCCTGGGGATCAATCTATTACAAACATAAAGTAACCCCGCTGGGCACGGTGGCCCACGCCTGTAACCCAGCAATCTGGGAGGCTGAGGCAGGTGGATCATGAGGTCAGGAGATTGTGACCATCCTGGCTAACACGGTGAAGCCCCGTCTCTACTAAAAATACAAAAAGCTATCCAGGCATGGTGGCGGGCGTCTGTAATCCCAGCGACTCAGGAGGCTGAGGCAGGAGAATGGCTTAAACCCAGGAGGCTGAGGTTGCAGCGAGCTGAGATCGCGCCATTGCACTCCAGCCTGGGCAACAGAGCAAGACTCTCTCAAAACAACAAAACAAAGCAAAACAAAAATACAATAAAATGATCCTTTGTCCCGACTTTTGGTCACCGCAGATGCTCTCTTTGTGCATGTCTCCTGCTGAGACCTCCTCTCTGAGGGCTGAGGCCGTCTCCTTGCCGTTGGTGGTGGTCCCTACGATTGGTTTCCTCCCCGAGCCTTCTCCCTTCTCCAAAGACCCCATCCTGGCCCACGTTCTCCCACCATCACATGGAGAGGAGCCCCTGCTTGCCGTCTTCCCTCCGGTTTTCCACTGCATTCCTCTCCCACCATCACATGGAGAGGAGCCCCTGCTTGCCGTCTTCCCTCCGGTTTTCCACTGCATTCCTGGCGTGCTCATTCTCCTTTTCCTAGGGTGGGAAGTGAGGCATCTTGCTTCTCACCTCCAAGCTGCTTTGCAATTGCACAGGGACCCCCATTCTATCACTCAGCTGTCAACAGACTGCAGCAAGGACCACTTCCTGTGAGTGCAGATGCCATGGAATATGTGAAACCAGCCCTTACCCCATCTACGAGGGAGCTGAGTTCTCCCTAGATGCTTCTGAAGCTAAAAGACAGCCTTGGCCGGTGTGGTATTTCACACCTGTAATCCCAGCACTTTGGGAGACTGATGCAGGTGGATCACCTGAGGTCAGGAGTTTAAGACCAGCCTGGCCAACATGGCGAAACCTCATCTCTACTAAAAATATAAAAATTAGCTGGGCGTGGTGGCACACAGCCTGGACGACAGAGCGAGACTCTGTCTTCAAACAAACAAACGGAAACACAGATATTCCAGAGGTTGAGGCAGGAGAATCGCTTGAACCTGGGAGGCAGAGGTTGTACGGAGCCAAGATCATGCCATGGCACTTCTGCCTGGACGTCAGCAGCCTTCTGGAGAAAGGAGGTGTGGGAACTGAGGGAGGGACTTGATTTGCTTGGCTGGAGCCTGGTCCATGCTAGAACAGTGCCTAAGGCAGGGCTTCTGGTGCTGACCCCTCAACGATCTTCTCTTCTCTCGCCCTCCTGCAGGACCCCAGCCATGATAGGCTGCTCGTTCGTGGTCAACAGGAAGTTCTTCGGTGAAATTGGTCTTCTGGATCCCGGCATGGACGTGTATGGAGGGGAAAACATTGAACTTGGAATCAAGGTTTGTGACATGGTGTCCATTCCTCTTGGTGTGTCCATGTGGGTGAGCAGAGCTGCTTGGTCATCTGTGCTTGGTCATCTGTGGGGTGTATTTAAAGCTTCTTACAGGCGGCCACAGTGGCTCATGCCTGTAATCCCAGCACTTTGGGAGTCTGAGGCACCAGATCACCTGAGGTCAGGAGATCGAGACCAGCTTGGCCAACATGATGAAACCCTGTCTCTACTAAAAATATCAAAAATTAGCCAGGCGTAGTGGCGGGCACCTGTAATCCCAGCTACTCAGAAGGCTGAAACAGGAGAATCACTTGAACCCAGGAGGCAGAGGTTGCAGTGAGCCGAGATCCCGCCACTGCACTCCAGCCTGGGCAACAGGAGTGAAATTCCATCTCAGAAAAAAACGAAAAAACAAAAGCTTCTTACAGCTGATGAATGACATTTACTCTACCCTGTCCCTGGGGGATATGTGAGCTGTGTTGTCACCCCGCTCCCTTCGATAGGGAAACCAGGGCTTTCCCTATCTAAAAGTTGACTGTATGTTTCATGCCATGGCAACCCACGCTGGGCATTAGCTGGAGAAAAAACTCACCCCCATTCAGTTTTGTTCTCTCTTTAAATTTTTAAAATTATCTCCTTAAACTAATATTTCCAGGCCAGGCACAGTGGCATATGCCTGTAATCCCAACACTTTGGGAGGCCAAGGTGGTAGGATCACTTAAGGCCAGGCTTTCAAGACAAGCCTGGGCAACAGAGCAAGACCCCGTCTCTACAAAAACTAAAAAATTAGCCAAGCATGGTGGTACGTGTCTATGTCCCAGCTACTCGGGAGGCTGAGGTAGGAGGATTGCTTGAGCCCAGGAGTTCAAGGCTGTAGTGAGTTATAATCGCACTGCCCTCTAGCCTGGGCAACAGCACGAGAGACTCCGTCTCTCTCACAAAGGCATTTGTGGTTTGCGTTTTGCACTTGCAGATTTGGTTTTAACAGCTTTATTGAGATGTTATTGACATTTACAGATTTTGGTGGCTCACACCAGTGACTTGGGAAGCCAAGTCAGGAGGATCACATGAGCCCAGGAGTTCAAAACCAGGATGGGCAAAATAGTGAGATACTATCTCTACAAAGAATAAAAAATGAGTTCCCATTTATAATAACAGTGGCTTGGAAGCCAAATCAGGAGGATTGCTTGAGCCCAGGAGTTCACAACCAGCCTGGGTCACATAACAAGACTCCCGTCTCTACAAAAGACAAAACATTAGCCAGGTGTGCTTGTATGAACCTGTAGTCCCAGCTACTCAGGAGACTGAGGCCAGAGGATCGCTTGAGCCTGGGAGTTCAAGGCTTCAGTGAGCCCTGATTGTGCCATTGCACTCCAGCCTGGGTGACAGAGCAAGACCCTGCCTCTTAAGAAAAGAAAAGGCTACATGTTTAGGGTGTACAGGCGATGTTTTGGTACGTACACATGGTGCAGTGAGCACTGCGATGAAGCTCATAGCCACATCCACTCCCTCCACCTTGTTCCCGCTGTGTGGGGTCGGGGTGCGGGCGGTGAAAAGATTTAATGTAAGATCTATCCTCTTGGTGTCCTTACTGCGGCCACCGTGCTATACAATCGATCTCCAGGAATGATTCATTTTGCTTTGCAGTGACCTGGCAGGAAAGGCCTGAGTGTGAGGCTCTGCAGGCCTGGTGGTGAGGCTGGTAACAGCTTGGCAGGCAGGACTGGCCCCGATCCCTGAAGCAGGAGGGGCTCGGGGTCTTCCCCTGCAGCACCGTTCTGTCCACCAACGTCCCTGTACCACCAGGTCGTGGGTTCACGTAGTCTCTTCACTCCCTATTTTTGTTTTTTGTTTACTTTATTTTATTTTGAGTTGAAGTCTCGCTCTGTCACTCAGGCTGGAGTGTGGTAGCACCGTCTTGGCTCACTGCAACCTCTGCCTCCGGGGTTCAAGCAATTCTCCTGCATCAGCCTCCCAAATAGCTGTGATTACAGGCACGTGCCACCGCACCCAGCTAATGTTTTGTATTTTCAGTAGAAACGGGGTTTCACCATATTGGCCAGGCTGGTCTTGAACTCCTGACCTCACATGATCCGCCAGCCTCGGCCTCCCCAAGTGCTAGGATTACAGGCACGAGCCAACCACACCTGAGCTTTACTTTATTTTTTATTTTTCTTCTTTTAGTTTTCATTTCGGGTTCAGGGGCACATGTGCAGGTTTATTATGTAGATGAATTGTGTATTACCTACGTTGGTAATTGACACCTCAGTGAGCACAGATTGGTGCACAGATTATTACCCGTACCTGATAGGTCGTGTTTTGATCCTCACCCTCCTCCTGAAGAAGGAGCAGCCACAAACAGACCTCTCGAACCCCAAACAGGGAAGAAAGTGGTGATTTATTCGTCCAGGAGTCTCCACGGACAAGCGTCTCAAGAACCGAGCTCCCTGACAAAGAAAATCCTAGCCCTTTTAAAGGCTTACAGTTCTAGAAAGTACGCGTGAAAGCGTCTTGATCCACGAAGTAGGCATGGGGTACGTGACCAGGTGGGGGTCTGGCCATGTTTAAGCAAAAACGATGTCTTCCTGGAGGATTCCTCCATACCATGCCTGTGAGCTATGGGAGTGTGATTAAGGGCGGCGCCCAGTCTGCCGGCCTTTACCTCTCCTATTACAATGCAGTGTACGAGTCTAGAGGGCGGTGGTCCTAGAAGCTCAGGAGAATTAAGGGTCTCCTTCCTCACCCCCCTCTGCCCTCCACCCTCAAGGAGGCCCCAGTGTCTATGGTTCCCTTCTTCGTAACGATATGTGCTCAGTGTCCAGCTCCCCCTTATAAGTGAAAACGTGGTATTTGGTTGGATGTTCCTGTGTAAATTCCGTCAGGACAGTGGCCTCCAGCTCCATCCGTGATCTCCTCTCTTACAGCTGTGCAGTATTCCACTGCGTGCGTTACAGCCCTCTCTCTACCCAGTCTGCCGCTGACGGGCATTTAAGTCGATTCTGTGTCCTGGCTGCTGTGAATAGCACCGCAATGAACATACATGTGCGCGTGTCCTTATGGCCGAACGATTTGTGTTCTTTTGGTTCTGTATTCAGTAGTGAATGAGATTACTGGGTGAAACGGCTACTCTGTTTTAAGTGCTTTCAGCCATTGTGGAAAGCAGTTTGGAGATTCCTCATTCCTTGCTGATGGGCTGGAGTGAATGGGCCCTGCAGAGCCCAATTTGCCCCCAGACAACCTCTCCCTGGCTTTGTCTCCCCTAGGACAATTCAGCTCCCCTGCGGCTCAGGGTAGGTCTTTTTTTTCTTTTAATTGTACTTTAAGCTCTGGGTGCGTGTGCTCACCCCGCAGGGTCGTTGCATAGGTACACACATGCCACGGTGGTTTGCTGTCTCCGTCCCCCCATCACCTACATCAGGCATTTCTCCCAGTGTTTTCCCTCCCCAGCCTCCCCACCCCCTGCTGTCCCTCCTCTAGTTCCCCCCAACAGACCCCAGTGTGTGATGCTCCCCTCCTGTGTCCATGTGTTCTCATTGTTCAACACCCACCAATGAGTGAGAACATGCGGTGTTTGATTTTCTGTTCTTGTGTCAGTTTGCTGAGAATGATGCTTTCCAGGTTCATCCATGTCCCTACAAAGGACATGAACTCATCATTTTTGATGGCTGCATAATAGTCCATGGGGGTATATGTGCCACATTTTCCCAGTTCAGTCTATCATGGATGGGCATTTGGGTTGATTCCAGGTCTTTGCTATTGTAAATAGTGCTGCAGTGAACATTCGTGTGCATGTGTCCTTATAGTAGAACAATTTATAGTCCTTTGGATATATACCTAGTAATGGGATTGCTGGGTCAAATGGAATTTCTATTTCTAGGTCCTTGAGGAATCGCCACACTGTCTTCCACAATGGTTGAACAAATTTACACTCCCACCAGCAGTGTAAGAGTGTTCCTATTTCTCCACATCCTCTCCAGCATCTGTTGTCTCCAGATTTTTTAATGAAC
>CM052649.1:184385604-184405401 GCA_028533165.1 Leontopithecus rosalia
ATATATATATATATATCTTTGATATATATAATCAGAGTGGATAAAGAATATGTGATACTAATATATCATTGTATATATATATCATTATATATGTATTATTTTATCGATATATATAAAATGGAATACTACTCAGCCATGAAAGGAATGAATGAATGGCACTCGCAGCAGCCTGGATGGGAGTGGAGACTATTATTCTAAGTGGAGTAACTCAGGAATGGAGAACTCATACCTGGGAGCTAAGCTGTGAGGATGCAGAGGCAGAAGAATGACACAACGGCTTAGTGGATGTTGGGGCCTTGGTGGGAAAGGGTGGGAATGGGGCGAGGGATAACACTACAGGTAGGGTGTGGTGCACACCGCTCGGGTGCTGGGTGCACGGAAGTCTCGCAAATCACAACTAAAGAATTTATGTGTGTAACCAAACGCCACCTGTCCCCTAATAACCTATGGAAATAATAAATTAGGAAAATTGGATTTAAACAAATTGAAGCCTATCATCTTCTTTCTTTTCCTGAAATACTTTTGAGGAAAAGAAACGTAGTTTTCCAGCATATTTACAGCGTTCACACGTCTGCTCCGTACTCCGGTTTCAGGCCAGTGTGTGGGTTTCTGAATCCCTCATGTGGTCCCGCAGTGCTCCCTGTTTGCCTCTACGTCACCTCCCAGGAAGAGCTAGTGAGGCCCCCTCATCCCCCTCTAGAGCTGCAGCTGATGAGCTGCAAGGTTGTCTCTGCAGTGGCACCTTCTTCCAGCTTTCGCCATTATGCAACATACTCAGCCTCAGTGCAGAATGAAGTTTTATTGGACATGGAAAAGGGGAAAATTAATTTAAACAGAGTCTCTGGCATCAGACAGCAGGGCCATTTTGCTATCTTCATTGAAATGTATTGCCATCCTCTTAAAGAAGAGTAACAGGCTAATTTATGTAGAAAGCTGATAACACACACATTTGCATAAACACACATGCACACGCACACACAGCACACACCAGACAACCCTTCCTCAAGAGACTTTTCAAGTGACGTCCAGGATGTGAAGTCAGTTGTAGAATAAAAGGGCCACCTGGTCAGGCTCGGTGGCTCATGCCTGTAATCCCAGCACTTTGGGAGGCAAAGGTGGGCAGATCACAAAGTCAGGAAAGCAAGACCATTCTAGCTAACACGGTGAAACCCCGTCTCTATTAAAAAGAAATACAAAAAATTATCTGGTGTGGTGGTGTGCGCCTGTAATCCCAGCTACTTGGGAGGCAGAGGCAGGAGAATTGCTTGAAACCGGAAGGCAGAGGTTGCAGTGAGCCGAGATCACACCACTGCACTCCAGCCTGAATGACAGAGGGAGACTCCATCTAAAAAAAAAAAAAAAAACAGAAAAAGAAAAAGAAAAAAGGGCCTCCTCCTTAGAGTTTCCTAAATTCTGTAATGCTAAGTCTGGAAATTCTTCCCTGAGTGGATGAGAGGTTTAGATTATTTAGTCTCACTGTTTTTTTTTCCTCCAAAACAAACTGGAAAATGAATAATTCAGTCATTTCATTTTATGCTAATTTCTTTTCTTTTAATTCAACATTTTTAATGAAAAACTTGAAACATACACAAAGATAGCACAGTATAATGAATCCAAATGTACTGATCATTCAACTTTAACAAATATTAACATTTTGCTGTTTTTTTTCAGTTACTGCTCATTGACTTTTTAAAAGCAAATCCCAGACATCATCTCATTCCGTCTATAAATACTTTAGAGTTCATCGCCAGCGTATAAAGACTCTTTAAAAACAATCTCAACATAAAATTACACATAGCAAAATCCAATACCCAGTCCATGTTTTCTCAACAATATTTCTCAAAATTCCGTTACATTTTCTCAAGAAAAATTGTTTGATAGTCGACTTATTCCAATAAGAATCCCAACAAGGTCTACACATTGCATTTGGCTGGTCTGTCTCTTAAATATTTCAATCTGTGACATTTATTCCCACCCTTATTAATTTCATGTCATTCATTTGTCAAAGAAGCCAAGGCATTTGTCCTATACAATTTCACACAATCTGGATTTAGCAGATTGATTTCTCTTGATGTCTGTAACATGTTCCTTTAATCTTCTCTCTTTTTTCCTAAGCTGTAATTAGATCTCCAAAGTTGATTAGTTCTTCCTTTATTTTTTTCTTTCTTTCTTTTTGGAAAGAAAACTTTGGGTGCTGCTATGAACTTTATAGTGCATCACATCAGGAGACACAGAATGTCAGGTTCTCACTGTTTCTGATGTTAGGGTTCAACAGCAGCTTCAGGTGTCGTCAGCCTGACTGATTCATTATAAAGTCCCTCATCAGTCTTGCACTGAATGAATGGTTTTAGCAGCCACCAATGATCACTGCCTACATTCATTCATTCATTAGGGCCACTCATTCTGCATGTATAAGCTGTAATTCTTCTATTAAAAATAACTTTCCCTCCTCAACTATTTGTATACTCTGAAATATAACTCAAACCAGAAAAACAGGACAAATGAGTGATTTTTTCTTTTTAATTAAAGATCTTTAGAATGATGACTTGGTGTCATAGCAACCTCCAAAGATGACCAGTGAGGTTTTCTTTTTTTCCCTCAATAATATTATGGACTCAGGGTTTTTTTAGATAAATACTTTGTGTTAAGTCCATTGTCACTATTCATTTTTTCTCACTCTATATTTACTTTTATTAAAGCATAATTTAATACAATCCAATGTACAGATTGCCAGTCTTCAGTCTGATGAATTTCACATACACCCCCACCCCCTATAATCACCTCCCAAAACGTGACATTGGACGCTTCTGTTGCCCGAGAAAGTCTCTTTTTCCTACACCCCCAGCAACCATTTCCTGATATATATATATTTTTGAGACGGAATCTCCCACTGTTGTCCAGGCTGGAGTACAATGGCGAGACCTCAGCTCACTGCAACCTCCACTTCCCGGGTTCACGAGATTTTCCTGCCTTAGCCTCCTGAGTAGCTGGGATTACAGGCGCACACCACCACAGCCAGCTAATTTTAGTAGAGACAGGGTTTCACTGTTGGCCAGACTGGTCTCGAATTACTGACCTTGTGATTTGCCTGCCTCGGCCTCCCAAAGTGCTGGGATTACAGGCGTGAGCCACCCCACCGGGCTTTTTGCTTTTTTTTTTAATGTTAGATGGAGTCTCACTCTGTCACCCAGGCTGGAGTGCAGTGCCTCCGCCTCCCGGGTTCAAGCAATTCTCCTGCCTCAGCCTCCCAAGTAGCTGGGACTACAGACACCTGCCACCACACCCAGCTAATTTTGTATTTTAGGAGAAAACTCATTTAGTAAACAGGGTTTCACCACGTTGGCCAGGCTGGTCTCAAACTCCTGACTTCAAGTTATCTGGCCGCCTCAGCCTCCCAAAGTGCTGGGACTACAGGCATGAGCCACCGCTTTGGCCCTGATTTTTATGGCCATAAATTAGTTGTGTCTGTTCCAGAACATCATGTAAGAGGGATCGCACCTTAGAGATTCTACTGTATCTGACTTCTTTCAATTAAAGGAATGTTTGTGAGATGCTCCATGTTGTGGTTGTGGGTTTCTCAGCAACTCCGTCTTTGTTGTTTACTGAGAAGCCTGCCTTTGCGTTAATAGATGACAATTTTTTATTCATTGTCCTACTGAGGAATAATTGAGTTGTTTCCAATTTGGGGTTGTTATGAGCGTTCATATAAAAGTCTTTTATGAACATAGGTTTAGATTTCTCTTGGGTATATACCTAGGATTTGAATAGCTGGAATATATAGAAGGTGTGTGCTCAACTTTTAAAGAAACTGTCAATCAGGCAACCAAAATGTGCCGTTTTCCACTCCCACCAGTGCTGTATGAGCCTCAGGCATTACACCTCTTTGGGAGTATTTGGTATTGTCAGAATTTATTTTAACAGACCTATCAGGATTCTTTTTTTTTTTAAATTGTATGGCACACTAAAAGGATATTTTTATTTTTTTATTGATACATAATGTACATATTTTGCGGGTACATGTGATAATTTAATACATTCATATAATTTGTAAAGATCAAGTCAGTTTAGTAGGGATATTTATCATCATAAATATTTGACTTTATTCTAAAAGCATTCATTCCCTTCTATTTTGAAATATGGAATAGATCATGTGTACAATAGTCACCCTACTGACCTGTCAAACACTAGATCCGATTTTGTCTATCAAACTGTATGTTTGTACCCATTAATCAAGCTCTCCTCCTTTCTCCTCTCCACCTTTTTTTTCTTCCTTTTTCTTTCTTGAAACAAAGTCTTGCTCTGTCGCCCAGGGTGGAGTGCAGTGGCGCAATCTCTGCTCACTGCAACCTTCGCCTCCCGGGTTCAAGTGATTCTCCTGCCTCAGCCTCCTGAGTAGCTGGGACTACAGGCACGTGCCAGCACACCCAGCTAATTTTTCTATTTTTTAGGAGCGATGGGGTTTTACCATGTTGGCCAGGCTGGTCTTGAACATTTGGCCTCAATTGATCTGCCTGCCCCAGCCTCCCAAAGTGCTGCAATAACAGGTGTGAGCCGCCATTTCCGGCCTCCTCTCTACCCTTTGAAGGGGTACTTCCGTATGGTTTTAATTCACACTTTCTTGAGGGAAGTGAGCACCTTTCTTTGAGCCTGTAATTTGTGTGTCTCCTTTTGCCCAATTTTACACATTGTTGTTTCATTTCATGATTGATTTCCAGGGGTATATGATATGCATGCAGGGGACTGTTACTTTTTCAGAGATGCGTACTATGTGAACACTTTTCTGGTGTATGTTCATTTTCTTCGTATTTTCTTCTGGAAGCTTTATGGCTCTATCTTTCGCATTTAGGTCTATGCTCATAAAGGCCGTGATGAAAACATTAGAGAGTCTCTTGCTGTGGGAAATCCTTTTTTGGACTGAGCACATTAAAAAAAAACACTAATAAAGAAAAAAATGATCAATTTGACTTAATCAAAATGTAAATTTCAGCTCATCCAAATAAAGTATTAAAAATGAATAGCCAAGCCGCATGCTGGGAAATACTCATAGTGCCTGTAACTGATGAAGGAATCTTACGCAGATTGGGTATAGCAAATCCTGAGCCAAGAATAAAATATTGCAAAAAGGCTTAAGCGGCCACATTGCAGAGCTTCCTTGCTTCCTGGCACAACAAGAAGTGCCAGTCTCATCTCGTTATTTCCTGCCCTAGACCTGGAACTAGCTGTTTCTCCGAGGAATCCCAGTCCCTTCCCGTGGGAAATGTGTTTAGAGAGCGAAGTCTCCTGAGGAGTGCTCATTGCCCCCAGGTTGCCCTGTGTCTAAACCTCTGCCGTGAACAAAGCTACACAATCCTGATTTTCTTTTTAGAAAGAGGAAGGTAAATCATTGTTTCATACGAGTATCTTCTGTTCAAATTATAATTGCCAGATTTTACTTCTTGTGTTTTATGTTTACTTTTCACTGAAAGCCTTGGTTCTTATTGACGCCATTTTTTATTTGACTTATCTTACAACATGTACACAGTAGTTTCAAAGTAAGAATAATAACAAATGAGTTGATCCAATGAAGTTTAACGTTTCTCTGTGGTTTGTTTTGTCCCTAGGATATATTCCATTATAGATGTGCAATCAATATCTTTAAAATTATTTGACAATTGTCTCTGTGTGCTTATTCCATCTCCTTGATATGGAATATTGGAGCTATATGGCATTGAATAATTAAGTTTAGCTTTTTTATTTTCTACGGAGTTCACGAGTCAGTTGACTAGACTCAGTTGACCTAAAGTTCAGCATTCTTTAGGCATCATCATAGCTACGTGCACCAGGCACTCTGCTTTTAGGCTGATTCCACCCGGCGCTCTCTTGGGCCTGCAGGACTACAGTGTCCAACAATCCATACTGCCAGAGAAGCTGCAGGTCTGGGCTTCTGCTTCACATGGATTTGTTCTGTGTACTAATTCATCCCAGTCCACCATCACTGTGACTGGTCTCATGAAACCAGCTGGAAGCTCATGGATCACTATGACTGCTACAGCATTGGGTAAAAATCCAAGAACTGCCAGACAAAAGAAAAAAGAAATCCTCCACCCACCTTCCCCCAGAGTAACCTACTGATTGTCAAAGCCAAGCTAAATCTTTGCATACCAAAACTGAGCGAGAGAGGCGAAATAGCCCACACAGGGGTAAATACAGTGCCCTTAAAAAGCTGAACATGGGAAGAGAGTGTGAAGAAACCCCTTAGTGAAACTGTCCTTGGTGTGTGGAGGTAGCAGAGAACAGAATGGACTGCTGGGGTAGGACAGAGAAGCTCCCATGAGGGAAACCCAGAGACAGACTCTGCTCTATTTTTCCTTGAGAAGCACTGTTTTGCACCACAGTGAGTCTGCATTCAGAATACTGAGCTTAAGAAGGCAAGCTAGCAGGTACCAGTTTTGAGAATGACTTCACACGAATGTTATTACATTAAATGGGACAACAAAGGTATTACTTAAAAGTAATACCTGGCCAGGCATAGGGGGTTCACACCTAAAATCCCAGTGCCTTGGGAGGCCAAGATAGGAGGATCACTTGAGCCCAAGAGTTCAAGACCAGCCTGGGCAACATAGAGAGCCCCGTCTCTACAAAAGATAAAAATATCAGCCAGGCATGGTGGTGTGCCCTTGCAGTTCCGGCTACTTGAGAGGCTGAGGCGGGAGGATGACTTGCGCCCATGAGTTTGAAGCTGCAGTGAGCTGTGATCATGACACTACACGCCAGCTTGGGTGACAAACTGATACCCTGTCTGTCAAGAAAAAAGTAATACCTATGGTTGATTGGCACTAACATTATGCCAGATACTGCAGTAAGCACTTTATAAACATTATTCAGTGCTCATGAGATTTCTGTGCAATTTTCATTATTGAGCCATTTTACAGGTGATACTGAGACAGACAGAAGTCAACTTGCAAGGTCTTATACCTAATAAACAGAACAGCCAAAACTCAGCCCAAATCTGCGTAACTTGAGTTCTGTGAGGCTTGTGACCTCTTGCTTGGAGTATTTATTCATTCAGAGAAATTTATTCTGCCACCATCTGGATAACTATGACAATATTGCAGGCACACAGTGAGGCGGTGAAATCGTAGGTGCTAAGGATGTTACTTGTATATAATGTATATCATAAAGCAGTTCCATCTGCAGTGAATTATGTTCGTAATCTTTATGTAGACACGCAGATAGAAATCATGCCTGTACATGTATTTCATGTACTACACTATCTCCTATACAGAGAACTGTAGTTATGTAATAAACAAAAATGCGTTTGAAACAGCATGAAATTGGATTTTCTCATCCATAAATTGTATTATATTTATGTCTAAGTTATAGTTCAAGAAATAGAACTGCAGTGTTGATATTTTTATAAATGGTGTCTAATGTATTTCTATTAAGGAGAGATATATTTGCTCTGCTGAAATGTATTATCGTAATAGCCAAACCATTTACTCTAGCACTGGAAAATGGTGTGGTATTCTGTTTGGAATTTCTCTTACCTGCTCCCAGCCTGCCAGATCTATTGTAAATTATTGCAGGCATCTGTGACTTGTTTTATCGGAAGCATCCATCTGTTTTTACAACTCCAAAAAAGTCTGTCACTCTCATCCATCTCCTTGGGAATAAAGCAATAATTTGATTCTCTATAAATGTGAACCTGAATTTACACCATCCTCTCCAGTTGAGACTTTAGTGATGTGGCTGATTTGTGACTCTGCGTTTCTGGGGCAAGGCCCTGGAAGATGACATCCTAGTGTGTTTGCTGTCATTTTCTGCTGTTGCCACCAAAAAGGGGTGAGGACTCGACCTGCCCCTGTTCTATTTAGGGCATAACTGTTTGTTCCCTACCCATGTAACCATGTTGAATATCACTTTGTTTTTGTTGTTGTTGTTTGTTTGTTAAGACAAAGTTTCACTCTTGTTGCCCAAGCTGGAGTACAGTGGCTTGATCTTGGCTCACTGCAACCTCCACTACCCGAGTTCGAGTGATTCTCTAGCCTCAGCCTCCCGAGTAGCTGGGATTACAGGTGCCTGCCACCAAGCATGGCTAATCTTTTGTATTTTTAGTAGAGACTGGGTTTCACCATGTTGGCCAGGCTGGTCTTGAACTCTTGGCCTCAGGCGATCCACCCACCTCAGCCTCCCAAACTGCACCCGGCTGTTTGTTTTCAAGACCGAGTCTCGCTCTGTCTCCCAGGCTGGAATGCAGTGGCTTGATCTTGGCTCACTGCTCACTGCAATCTCTGCCTTGTGGGTTCAAGCAATTCTCCTGCCTCAGCCTCCTGAGTAGCTGGGATTGCAGGCACATACCATCACACCGACGAATTTTTGTATTTTTAGTAGAGACGGGGTTTCTCCATCTTGGCCAGGCTGGCCTTGAACTCCTGACCTCAGGTGATCTGCCCAAAGTACTGGGATTATAAGCATGAACCACCACTCCTGGCTCTAGACCTGTTGAATATCAAACAACAAGAAACAGCTGTGAGGGTCCTGAGTCGCTCCCTGCAGCCCTGGGCCCAGCAGCTGGGTAGACGTCTGTGAAAGAGCCACGGGCACTCTGGTGTGCTCAGCCTTCCAGGTCCTCCACTGCAATCTCTTACATTTGCGGGGCTTCAACAGGAAACTAGTCACACATCTGAGGGACCCCTCAGGCATTCGCAACCTGCTGGGCATGCTCCAGTTATCTATCTACGGTCTCCCATCTTTTGCCCATTGGAATTGGGCTCGTCTGAGAAGTGTCACTGTTTTATTCTCTCTTCCCTTGCAAAGATGCCAAGGGTGGAGATGGAGATGTCCTTCTGTCAGTTGCCTGTGGCACTGTGGGACCAAGGCTGTTTGTGCCTAGAACTGTGGGTGTGTCCAGGGCCAGGGCTAGGGCTGTGAGCAGTGGGAAAAGTTTGAATTATCACTCAGAGGAGGAGATCCCATGAGCAGGAAGGAATCAGGACTGGAGTGTATTAGCCGAAGCATCGGAGATCCAGGAAGACCAGAGGAAAAATGATGGACCAGGCCAAGCAATGCAGAGGCTGGGGCCAGAGGAGCACTTGAGATGGGTAGGGTCTTTCTGGTGCCCCTGCATTCTGCAGCATGACGCATGGGTGGGCTGGCTGCCAGGGGTAGTGGCAAGTGCTTGTAGTCCCGGCTTCTTGGGAGGCTGAGACAGGAGAATCACTTGAACCTAGGAGGCAGAGGTTGCAGGGAGTAGAGATCAATCCACTGCACTCCAGCCTGGGCGACAAGAGCGAAACTCCATCTCAAAAATAAAATAAAACAGGACAGGTATGGCGGCTCATGCCTGTAATCCCAGCACTTTGGGAGGCCAAGGTGGGTGGATCACAAGCTCAGGAGTTCAAAACCAGCTTGGCCAATATGGTGAAACCTCATCTCTACTAAACATACAGAAAGACTAGCTGGGCATGGTGGCGGATGCCTGTAATCCCAGCTACTTGGGAGGCTGAGGTAGGAGAATCTCTTCAACCCAGGAAGTAGAGGTTGCAGTGAGCCGAGATTGCACCACTGCACTCCAGCCTGGGAAGTAGAGGGAGACTCCATCTCAAAAATAAATAAATAAAATAAAATAAAAGCCTGCAGTATAAGGTAACCCATTCCCCAGCTTCAGGACACGCTGAGGAACCTGGATTAATGCATGAAACATCTCCGACATCTCTCTCTGATTTTCTGTCTGGATGGTTTCTGCCAGGGACCTCCCTGGTGGGAAACATTTGTCCTTGAATATCATTTCCTACGTGTTATATACCAGCCTGGATCAGCAAGAAAACTGCTCGTGCCAGCCACCTTCAGTATTGTGGAAGTACCTTCAGTACTTGAACCAGTTACGGCCGAGCACAGTGGCACATTGCCTGTAATCCCAGCACTTTGGGAGGGAGAGAAGGGAGAATCGCTTGAGCTCAGGAGTTCGAGACCAGCCTGGGCAACATAGTGAGACTCTGTCTCTACAAAAACATTTAAAAATTAGCTGGGTGTAGTGGTGCGCACCTGTAGTCCCAGCCACAAAGGAGGCTGAGGTGGGAGGATTGCTTGAGCCTCAGGAGGTTGAGGCTGCATCGAGCTATGATTGCATCATCACACTGCAGTTTGGGTGAGGGACCAAGACCTTGTTGCAAAAATAATAATATTAATAAACTTTTTTAAATAGCTAGTTTGGGGAAAAGAAGGCTAAATGGAAATTTGGTGGGTAGATTTGCCAGTTTTGACTCTCACCCTTGAAGCTACTGTCTCTAGATTTGCCCAGTGCCATGGATGGGAACTTCTTAAGTGGAGAGGCACATGCAGCCCATGTCTGCTTTACAGAAAATAAAGTGGCACTTGTTTCTCCATTCTCTAATGAATTCCCTTCTCTTTTGAGAATCTAAAAGGGGACTGTATTGTGCATCAGACAGCTCCTTTAATTTTAAAGTATTCAAGCTTAGAAATACAGCTTTGTGCTTACTCTCTGTGACAGAAATGGAAAGAACTAAAACCACATATTTTCCTAAGCTTTCATTTGGACTCTTCTTTTTCCAAATTTTCTGGGGGCACATTCAGATTCCATTCCTGCTACAAGAACAACCAAGTAGGAAAATTACAAATGTCCATTCTACAGATGGAAACGAGGCCAAAGAAATGTGCAGGTTTCAGTGAAAATCTGTCATTTAAAAAAAATGTTTTGATCCCTGTTGACATATGTCAAGTTCTTTTTTTTTTTTTTTTTTTGCTCACCCAGAAAATCAGCCATTCCTTTGGGCTTACATGGTGATGGAAAATTTGGGGCTCTTTTGGAGTTATCAAAGGAAAATGACTCGAGACACTGGGACAAGTTGAGGTGGATGGCCTGAGTCTGAGAGCCCCTTGGCAGGTTTGGGGTTTGCGCTGTGTGGCTAGAGGGAGCTCTAACGGTACTCAAACCACCTAAAGAACCAGGATTATTTATTTATTTATTCATTTTTTTAAGACACTGTCTTACTCTGTCATCCAGGCTGGA
Organism: Leontopithecus rosalia; assembly: GCA_028533165.1. Taxonomy (NCBI): domain Eukaryota; kingdom Metazoa; phylum Chordata; class Mammalia; order Primates; family Cebidae; genus Leontopithecus; species Leontopithecus rosalia. Next base: position 184,396,613 of record CM052649.1, read on the forward strand.
ATGCAGTAGTGCGATCCTAGCTCACTGCAACCTTCATCTCCTGGGTTCAAGCGACTCTCCTGCCTCAGCCTCCTGAGTAGCTGGGACCACAGGCACGCACCACCATGCCCAGCTGATTTTTGTCTTTTTAGTAGAGACGGGGTTTCGCCATGTTGGCCAGGCTGGTCTTGAACTCCTGACCTCAAGAGATCGGTTTGTCTCAGCCTCCCAAAGTGCTGGGATTATAAGCATGAGCCACCGTGCCTAGCCAGAAGCAGGCTATCATGAGAAACTCCAGTAAAGCTGTTAAGGCAGGAAGAGATGTATGCCCAGGCAGAAGGGGATGAGGCTGGCAGGATTTCTTGAGAACCCCACAAGTGCGGAATGAGATGCCTTGAGGAGGCTGGTTGATGTTCCAGTTCCAGCTATGTACCAAATAGCCCAGTGCTAAGTGGTTTAAAATAACAGTCATTTCCTCATCTCTCCTGTGCACCAGGAATTCAGAGAGGAAATAGTGTATTATGGGTTGAATTGTGTCCTGCAAAAGACATGTTGAAATCCTTACTCTTGTGCTTGTGGATGTGACCTTATTGGGAAATAGAGACTCTGCAGATAAAATCTAGGTAACATGAAGTCATTAGAGTTGGCCCTAATCCAGCGTGACTCATGTCGTGATAAAGAGAGGGGAAGACACAGATACACCAGGAGAATGCTGTGTGATAACAGAGTCAGAAATGAGGGTGATGTAGCTCCAAGCCAAGGAACCCCAAAGACCGATGGCCACCACCAAAAGCTAGACAGGAGATGAGGAAGAGGTGGGGTGCAGCGGCCCATGCCTGTAATCCTAGCACTTTAGGAAGCGGAGACCTGAGAATCACTGGAGGCTAGGAAATCAAGACCAGCCTGGACAACATAGCAAGACCCTGTCTGTACAAATAATAATAATAATTTAAGTGGGCATGGTGTCACATGTCTGTAATGACAGCTACTAGGGAGGTTGAAGTGGGAGGATTGCTTGGGGCCAGGAATTTGAGGCTACAGTGACCTATGATGGTGTCACTGCACTCCAGTCTGGGTGACACAGGGAGACTCTGGTTCCCCCCCCCAAAAAAAAAGACAAAGGAAAGTAAAGAAAATCTAGGATGAACTGACAGTTACAATTCCCTGGGATGTTAAACAGCCAGGCTGGAACAGTGAGGGCTTCTTGGGTGTTTCTCTCCTCCTGGTCTTCCCAGCATGATGGCTTTGAGGAAGCCATCCTTCATACATGTTGGCTCGAGGCTCCTAAGATGCGTGGAGAGAGAGAGAGACTGAGACACACACACACACACACACACACACACACACACACACACACACACACACACACACCATATTGCCTCTTATGACCTAATTAGAAGTTCAGGCAGCATTCACACAATGTGATGTGTTCAGGCATCACATTCCATTGGCTGAGACAGCTATAAATGCTCTCTCAGTTCCGATGACCCCATCTCTCAGTGGAGGAGGGTCAACATCACGTGTAGGAAGATTGTGGGGGATGAAGTTTATACTACTGCGGTTGTCTTTGGAAAAGACAGTTTGGTGTAGGAATCAGTGGGACAGGAGGATCCCATAAGGGGCAAGAGAGTAGATGTTGGCAAATGTGAGATTAATCTGCTTTGTTTTTTAATCCAAGAGCTCATGCATGTCGAAAGCCCAGTGGGAAAGACTCATTTGAAAGGGAAAGGTTGAGTAAGCAAGAGAGCGACAGTATCATCGATAAACAGTGCAGAGTACCTAAAAGACAAGGGATGGAATCTGAGTGCAGGTGCAGGAGCTGGCTTAGGAGAAGTCAGGGGACCTCTAGTGAATGGGAGGGTAGAAGGGGATGGTGGGGATGTTTCTTCAGTTTGAGTTTGCAGCCCTGAAGATGAGCAGGTTCGTGGGAGATGGCCCCGCTTCCTCTGTGCAATGGAAGATGTGGTCCTGTGCTGCAAGAAAAAGGCAGAAGGAAGGTCAGAGGTTTAGGAGAGTGGCTGAACTGTGAAACACTCACTACGACTGTTGGAATTGCCATAATTACAGGTACAGAGTGGGGACCACTTGGGGGTGGTGATCAGGGCCCATCTTCCCTGCAATAAGGGTCTCTAGCAATGCTCAGGACATGAGTTTGGGCTGCAGGAGACCCACCCAGGGTTGAGGCGTTGCTGTCTGTGTAAAACAAAATGACAGCTGGGCGCGGTGGCTCACGCCTGTAATTCCAGCACTTTGGGAGGCCGAGGTGGGCAGATCATGAGGTCAAGAGATTGAGACCATCCTGGCCAACATTGTGAAATCACATCTCTACTAAAAATATAAAAATTAGCTGGGCATGGTGGCGCGCACCTGTAGTCCCAGCTACTCGGGAGGCTGAGGCAGGAGAATTGCTTGAACACAGGAGGTAGAGGTTGCAGTGAGCCGAGATTGTGCCACTGCACTCCAGCCTGGCACCTGGCAATGGAGCGAGACTCTGTCTCAAAATCAATCAAACAAACAAAAATGACAGAAGTGCCAGGCACAGTGGATCACACCTCTCATTCCAGTGCTGCGGGAGGCCCAGGCAGGAGAATCACTTGCAGCTAGGAGTTCGAAACCAGCCTGGGCAACATAGTGAGATCCTGTCTCTACAAAAAAGTTTTAAACAACTGAGTGCAGTGCTACCTGCCTGTAGTGCCAGCTACTTAGGAGGCTGAGGTGGGAGGATCACTTGAGCCCCGAAGTTGGAGGCCGCAGGGAGCTATGATTGTGCTACTGCACTCCAGCCTGGGTGATGGAGTAAATCCCCAACTTTAAAACAATAAATAAATAAGTATTTCTGAGTCCCACATGCAAGAAAGCGAGCTGAATGTGGTGTCAGAGAGGAAAGGCAAACAGGAAGGGCAGCTGGCCTAGAGGCGTGAGTTTCAGGGTTGAAGGTCAGCAGATGAGCCATGGTGATGTGTGCCTGCGTCACACACACGCGGTGTTGGAGAACCAGGAGGCCAAAGAGCTTTCCCGGCAGAGGTTGTGGATTGGCCCCATCTTAGGGGTCCCTGGCAGCCAGTGCTGCTTGATGACCTCGCTTGCCAGTGTGGGGCCTGTGCAGTATCTTCTGCCCCGAGTCCTTCTCGGTGGCCCGCAAAGTCCTCGTCCTCCTGGTCTCGGCACATCCACCTTTTCTCATGATTCCCTACTCCCTGCTGCAACAACACGGAAGTTTCATCTCTTGCTGTGGTAGTAGAAGTCATTTTCTAATTCAGAACACAGAAACAACCCGTATACTAGAAGAGACGTGCCACCCCGATGATCCTGGTTGACTCCCTCCAAATCAGCGGAGCGTGTCATCAGCATGCTGCCGATGACGGCAGGCCCCGTGGTCAGCAGAGATGTAGGTAATGCACCCTTCGTTATCCATGAATCTCACACATGCGAAGATCAAACAGCTGTGTTGATCATTTCTCTTGCTGGATTTAGTGGTAGGTTTTTGTTTCCAGTGTGACTTAGGGGTTTGTTTGGATGTCTTTTTATTCGTTTTCTTTTCTTTTTTATTTTATTTATTTATTTATTTATTTTTTTGGGACAGAATCTCGCTCTGTCGCCCAGGCTGGAGTGCAGTGGCACAATCTCAGCTCACTCAAGCAATTCTCCTGCCTCAGCCTCCTGAGGAACTGGGACTACAGGCACATGCCACCACTCCTGGCTAATTTTTTTTGTATTTTAGTAGAGATGGGGTTTCACCGTGTTGCCAAGGCTGCTTGCAAACTCCTGAGCTCAGGCAATCCGCCCGCCTCGGCCTCCCGAAGTGCTGGAATTATGGGTGCGAGCCACCGCCCTGGCCTATTCTTTTTCAATTTAGTAGATTTCAGATGGAAAGACCTAGGAGATTCATCCATAGGAGTGAGATGTCTCAGCAACTATCTAGAAATATTCCAACGTGGCGCTGAGATGAAAAGAATCTATGGAAATGCTTAGAGTTCAATTGGCATGCAAATATTTATTGAGCGTCTACTAGGTGCTGGCACTCTGCCAGGCCTGGGGTAGTCAGAGGTCTCTGAGTCATGGAGACAGTAAGTAATTAAGCACACAGAAATGGGTGGTAACAAATTGGGATAAACTATTGGAAGGAAAAGTTCTGATGCTATGAGAAAGAATGGGGGATTGGGTGGTGGTGTCGGTGGTGTGAGTTAACCTCTCTAGGGAATGGCATGGAAGCATGGCTTGAAGGTGGAAGAAGACAGCCAGGCACAGTGCAGCCAGGATTATTCCAGGCAGGCAGCAGGACTCAGAAGGGCCTCAAGGTCTAGAAACAGATGGGTTTGTTGAGTTCCAGGACCTGGGGAAGGCCTGTGACTGAGCAGAATGGTGCAGGCTGAGAGTGGTGAGGTTGGAAAATCAGGAAGAAGCTTGATCTACAGGGCCTCATGGGACACCATGAGTCTTGGGAACTTTATCTCAACGTTAATGAGAGATTGTCGAAGGGAGAACCACATGATCCCATGTGGGCTCAGAACAGGCCAGGTCGAGGGACAGAGCTGAAGAGCAGACCGACTTGGTCCTGTTGCATTGAGGAAGCTCCACATGTAAGGGCTTTGCTTTCTTTTATTTGAAGATTTGTACCACCCTCTGACAGTGATGGGTGCCTGCTTGGGCAAAGACAGCCAGAACTGAAGTCTGAGCAGGGCCTGTGAGCCTCACTGGCTGAGGAAGTATGGTCTCAGCTAGTGCCTCCAGCAGCCCGAAGTTTGAGTCTGGTTCCATTCCACATAATTCTGTGTCCTCTTAAAAAAAAATCCTTCCCTGTACTGGAGCAGCTCTGAATTCCAGTCAGGGGCCAGCTGAATTTTAAGCCTAGGCTGTTTCTACTGCCTCAGTTGAGGACCCTAGAGGGCACTTGGGGGTCATCCATTAGAGCAGAATTTCTCACCTGGACATTGATAGCTGGTGTGTAGAGGCCAGAGATGCTTCTAAACATCCTACAACACACAGGATACTCCCCACCCCACCATAAGAAGTGACCGAGCCCAAAATGTCAATAGTGCAATTGAGAAATACGCGATAATAATTGCACTATTGCAGATGTGCAGTTGTAACTGCAGTGTGGACAATGTGCAGTAATAATTGCACTACTGCAATTGACATTTTGGGCTCTAATGTCTTCTTGTGGGGTAGAGGGTATCTGGTGTGTCGCAGGATGCTTAGCAGCATTTCTGGCCCCTGCTGGGGTTACTGGGGTACAGGTGGTGTTTGCTTACATGAACACGCTCTTCATGGTGATTGGTGAGATTTGGTGCCCCCATCACCCAAGCAGTGTACACTGCACTGTATTTGTAGTCTTTTATCCCTACCCCCCCACTCTCCCCAAGTTCCTAAAGTCCATTGAGTCATTCTTATGCCTTTGTCTCCTCATAGCTTAGCTCCTACATATCAGTGAGAACATACGAGGCTTGGGTTTCCATTCCTGAGTTACTTCACTTAGAATAATAGTCTCCAGTCTCATCCAGCTCACGGCAAATGCCGTTAATTCATTCCTTTTGATGGCTGTGTCGTATTTCATCATGTGTGTGTGTGTATATATATATATATACACACACACACACCCCCCACAGTTTCTTTAAACACTCATTGACTGATGGGCATCTGGGTTGGTTCCAAGATTTTGCAGTTGTAAATTGTGCTTCTATAAACATGCATGTGCAAGTATCTCTTTCAAATAACAACTTGTTTTCCTCTGGGTAGAGAGCGGTATTCTGGATCAACTGGTAGTTCTACTTTTATTTCTTTAAATGATCTCCACACTGTTTTCCATAGTGGCTGCACTAGTTTACATTCCTTGGGGAGTCATTTGGGATAATGGATCAGTAAAGAGCAGGGAGATAGGATGGAGACAGCTGGGAAGGGAGCAAAGGGAACACAGGAAAGGAGGGATGAGTGGGAAGAAAATGGGAAATTGGCCACCATAACTGTAATCCCAACACTTTGGGAGGCCGAGGTGAGAGGATCATCTGAGGACAGGAGCTTGAGACCAGGCTGGGCAATATAGGGAGACCCCATCTCTCTAAAAAAAATTAAATTAAATAATTAGCCAGTTGTGGTGGCACTCACCTGTGGTCCTGGCTGCTTAGGAGACTGGAGCAGGAGGACCACTTGAGCCCAGGAGATCAAGGCTGTGACAAGCTAGGATCATGCCACTGCACTCTAGCCTGGGCATCACTGCAAAACCCTGCCTTTGGGGGAGAAAAATGAAGAAAACTGAAAATTGAGACATTACACAAGAGGGAAGAGGGAGGCAGGGGATTGAGAGTCCAACAAGCTTGGAATGAATCAAGCTCAGAATTTCAGTGAGATTGGGATATGACTTTCTCCTGGTGCTTTTGTGGCTCTTCCCTCTCCTCCGGCTGCAGAGTGAGATGGGAACGGGCCCAGCTGAGCAGCTGCAGATGGAGTCTTTCCAGCTGACCCGTGCAAGACTGCCCTTTGCTGTGCCTTTCACACCTGCTAAGTGAATCGATATGCCCGACTTCCCCCGGGGCCTGTCTTAACTGACTTCTTCATCGTCCTAAACTCATGATCTTTTCAGGAAGGAATTTTACGAGCATCCCTAATTTTATAAAACAAAACGTGTAGAGTATTTCTCACCCAAGCTTTTCATCTACAAAGAGACATGAAGCTATTTTACGGCACCTTTTTGCAAATATTGCTCTCTTCTCAGACCCCAAATGTTGGCTCTTTTTATCCACAGTCTGCGCTGAGGAAGGGCTTTAGATTCCAGTTCTGTTGCTGGAGAGGCAGCTTCCAGCTCCCAGCACACACCTCAAACAGACTGACCCTCCTTAACTCACCAGTAGTAACGGAGAAGGCAATGAAAGCTGCGCCTTTGATGTCTCCACTTTGGAAACCAGTGCTCTGATGTGGCGTAATTGGAGCATTTCAAATTAGGGATGGAATCATGACAATCGACTCTACGTGCTGCTGTCTCTAAGACGGTTCTTGCACACAGATTAGGCTTTGCTTCTGCCCCCGCCCCCCTCTGCAGCTACTGGGGGATATGTGGGGCCTGTAGCCATGCGGCAGGGGAGGTGACAGACCAGATCATTTTCAGGCTCCTGGATTAACTGTAGACTGTTGGAGGGCCCCAAAAATTTATGTAGTGTAAACAGGGAAATATCTGTGCAAGTTGTCAGCTGACCTGTGCTTAAACTCCTCCAGTGACAAGACACTCAACTCCTTCACTACTTCTGCCACTGGACTGATAGGAACACTGGAAATACTGGATACAACTGGTACTATGCCAAGTGCATACACTGGGTACTGTGCCAAGTGCATACACTAGATATTATGCTAAGTACATACACTGGATACTATGCTAAGTGCATATACCAGCTATGCTAAGTGAATACAGTGGATACTCTGCTAAGTGCATATACTGGGTACTATGCTAAGTGCATACGCTGGGTACTATGCTAAGTGTATATGTTAGACACTATGCTAAGGGCATATACCAGGTATAATGTTAAGTGCATACACTGGACACTATGCTAAGTGTATACACCAGATAGGATACTGTGCTAAGTGCACGCAGGTACTATGTTAAGTACATGCACTGATGATATGGTTTGGCTCTGGCATACACCAGATATGATACTATGCTAAGTGCACCCAGGTACTATGTTAAGTACATGCACTGATGATATGGTTTGGCTCTAGCATACACCAGATATGATACTATGCTAAGTGCACCCAGGTACTATGTTAAGTACATACACTGATGATATGGTTTAGCTCTGTGTTCACACTCAAATCTCATCTTGAATTGTAATTTCTACAGGTGAAGGGAGGGACCTGGTGGTAGGTGACTGGATTATGGGAGTGGTTCTCATGATAATAAGTGAGTTCACACAAGATCTGATGGTTTAAAAGTGTGTGGCTTCCTTCGTGCTCTTTCTCTCCTGCCAACTTATGAAGAAGATGCCCACTTCCCCTTTGCCTTCCACCATGATTGAAAGTTTTCTGAGGCCTCCATAGCCATGTGGAACTGTGAGTCACTTAAACCTCTTTTTTTTTATATATAAATTACTCAGTCTCAAGTAGTTTTTTACAGCAGTGTGAAAACAGGCTAATAAAACTGAGTACTATGCTAAGTGCATACACAAGGTATCATGCCAAGAGCATACACTGGATACTATGCTCAGTGCGTATACCAGGTGCTATGCTAACTGCATATACTTGATACTATGCTAAGTGCATATCCCAGATACTATGCTACGTCCACATACCACATACTATGTTACTAGGGAAGGCTTGATCTAACTGCAAACCTAATCTACATCATAGCTAATGGCACAGCGAATGAGGCTTACCCATTTGATTGACTGACTGATTGATTAACTGAGACAGGATCACCCAAATGTCACTCAGGCTGGAGTGCAGTGATGTGATCTCAGCTCACTGCAACCTCTGTCTCCGTGGCTCAAGGGATCCTCCCACCTTAGCCTCCCAATTAGCCAGGACTATAGGCATGCACCACCACACTCAGCTAATTTTTGTAATTCTTTTGTACAGACAGGGTTTAATTATGCTGCCCAAGGTGGTCTCAAACTCCTGGGCTCAAATGATCTGGCCGCCTTGGCCTCCCAAACTATTGGGATTACAGGCGTGAGCCACTGAGCCCAACGGCTTACCCATTTAAATGCTTACGGACTGCGACTATTTTTTTTTTTTTTGAGATGGAGTCTCGCTTTGAAGCCCAGGCTGCAGTACAGTGGCGTGACCTCAGCGGACTGCAACCTCTGCTTCCCAGGTCCCAGCTGAAG